>CM031697.1:12183106-12460606 GCA_018466805.1 Hippocampus abdominalis | reverse complement strand
CCTAAATAAATTCAGTCGGTGGGGGGCTGTAGAATTTATTTTGCAATTTTCTGTTTTGATGCATTACTGTATTTTAAATTTTCATAGTTTCATTGAAGTAATCATTACGTTTTTTTGGAGGCGGTCATGAACGCCTCTCGAGTTTAACGGAAGAAGAGAAAGCACGGAGACAGATAAAGACGTACCTGTAGCTCTATCTAGTGGATGCATTGTAGATTGCGCCTTATAGTCCAGTGCGTGCAATATATGAAAAAAAATTTAATATAGGCCATTCATTGAAGGTGCGACTCATAATCCAGTGCGCCTTTTAGTGCGGAAAATACAGTAACTGAAAACTGGTTTGTGGTGCAATCAAAATTGGTTACTGCTGCTCAGGAGACAGAGCTGTTCACACCAACATGCAAAATCCGAAGAGGGTCGCGGGGGGTGCTGATCCCAGCCTTTCTATAACGACCTAGTAGGTGCCCAACGAGCCTGCCATGCATGTTTTTATGTGGGAGGAAACCGGAGCACCCGGAGGAGAAACCCACGCAAGCCCGGGGAGAACATTACAAAGTGTAGGTCGACACCACAACATGCTAACATCAATTATGTAAATTTTTACTTTAATGGATTTTTGTAAAGCAGTAAATCGTCTTGTTTTCATGAGGTGCCACTTGTTTAGCGATGGTATGCAGTGGGGCAAACAATTGATACACCATTGATCCTGCAAGGTATCTGATTTGCACAAAAGGGTGAGGTCTGCAGTTTTCATCATTGGTACATTTCAACCATGAGAGAGGGAAAGTACAACCTCCCAACACTGCCAAGACGAAAAAGCTGTCTAAAGAACAACATTTTAGACCTGAACAGGACAATGGCAAGCAGTTTAATGACAAGGCAACAACTACCAATACAATGATTAGAAAGTGGAAGAAACTCAAGATAACTGTTCATCTCCCTCATACTGGGGCTCTATGCAAGAGCTCGCCTCGTGGACTATCAGTGATCATAAGAACACTGATGGATGAGCCTTGAACTACACAGGAGGATCTGGTCAATGACCCGAAAAGAGCTGGGGTCACACTTCTAAAGGTTACCATTAGTAACACGCCACGCCGTCATGGATTAAAATCCTGCAGTCCAAGCAGGGGCTCGCTTCTCAAGACAGCATGTGTCCACGCAGCTCTGAAGTTTGCCAGTGACCATCTGGTTAAAAATGAGGCATGGAAGTAGGTTACGTGGTTCAGCCTGCCAAGCTTACACAAGTCGGATTGACCCTTTGGCATTAAATTCCAGGTCCATGGAGTTTTTTTTCTCCGGAATTTTCAGGAAAGTACACTTCCATCTCTATAGAGTCAAACAGTTTGAGTTTTGAAAGGGTTATTGACAGCATGTTAGCACAGTCATTTACTCATACTGCCAAAATGCCAGTACTTCGAGGGTAATGGCTCACAGCAAGGTACTGATTTCAAAACATATCTGTTAAGACCAGTGTTTTTCAACCCCTGTGCCGCGGCACACTGCTGTGCCGCGAGACATTGTCAGGTGTGCCGCGGTAAAATATCCAATTTGTATGCCTGTGCGGTCTATGAAAGTAATCATGTAGTACCCTCCCATACCGCTAGAGAGCAGCAACAGCTAGCCAACTGCCTTGTGTTTCGACCACTAGAGACAAGCGAATTTGTGCTGCATGAATGCAGGACGACAGTGAAACAATTAATATGAAAGATTATAAAACACTTTTTTCTTTGTGCTCATTTGATTCCAATTCAAGCTGTTATAGCGTCATTCTTCAATGTAAAAACGGTTATAAATATAACACGTTAATTGTTAAAATAAGCATTTTTTGTTTTTTTTTTTTACATTTTCAGCTAGTGGTGTGCCGCGAGATTTTTTCAATGAAAGAAGTGTGCCTTGGCTCCAAAAAGTTTGAAAAACAGTGGTTTAGACAAGCTTATTCACTCTGACCATAAATCCAATATCTATATTTTGTTTGATTTGATCTTATTTTATTTGACGTTGTTTTTATCATTGTATGTTTGTGTTTTTAACTGCTTGTTGTAAGGTGTCCTTGAGTGCTTAGAAAGGCGCCCACAAATAAAATGTATTATTATTATTATTATTATTATTATTATTATTATAATATTAAAATACAAAAGAAACTAGGACCTTGTTCATTTTTGGAAATGAGTTGAACATTTTTAATTACAGTAGTCCCTCGCTTATCGCGGTTAATGGGGACCAAAACCACCCGTGATAAACGAAAATCCGTGAAGTAGCCAATAAACCAATAAACATATTGTATTAAAAAAAAGCCCCATGTGGACCTTCGCGCTTGAGCAGAGCCCACTAACAGTGTTAGTGCTGTCTCTCATCCTTAATTGTCTTAATTGACGAATCATAGATACGTCTGCTGCACAGGGGGGGGGGGGGGGGGGGGATCTCTGGCTGTGTGCGTGTGTGTGTGTGTGTGCGTGTGTGTGTGTGTGTGTGTACACATACACAGGCCAGCGATCCCACGTGTGCGCAGACGTGTTTATGATTAGTCAATTAAGACAATTAAGGATGAGAGAGACCTGCTTCTGTTCTTATAAGCCTCATCTCTCTCTCTCTCTCTCTCTCTCTCTCTCTCTCTCTTTCTCTCAGCAACGCATATACGCGCACCTGCGCGGGCACACACACTTGCCCCATGTGGACCTTTGCGCTTGAGCAGAGTGCACTGACATACGCACGCACACACACACACACACACACACACACACACACACACACACACACACACACACACACACACATGCTTGCGCGCACACACTAGCACGTAAACAACACATAGACACTGATTTTGCGGACTTCAAATAAATATTTTTTTTTTTTTTATATGTTTGGAAAAATCCGCGATGCACCAAAGCCACGATAAACCAACCGCGAAATAGCGATGGATCACTGTATTAACAATGAACTGAAGTGGTTTAGAATCGGAAGGTGGAATGAACTTTGAACTTGCATAGAAAACGAACTTTCCCAAAACTGGCTGCAAGAATGCCGATATTTCATACTACAGTCTACAGGGCAACCAGCAGGGGAAACAGTGTGGGGGAGGTTCATCAAAACTAAGGCAGTGTCAAAATGTACAAACAATCTCCCAATTTATGAAAAAAAAAATCTGTATTATGTTGGTGGCTAGAAAAGACTATTTACGGTTGCTTCCCCACGAGAATGAAATGGGGGCAAGCAGACAGATGGATTGCTGTGCTCAGTATTTGGTTGAAAACATTGATCTCTAAGATTAACACTACCCACAGAGGAGTTCAAGGAAATCAAACAGAGTTTCTTTAATTATATACACGCAGGGCAACTATGGTGAAAGGTGCTGACTTGCCTTGATGTCATGCTGGGAATTCCATGTAGAATTCTTATAAAAACACGATGATAAAATGGCTGACTCAGTCTTGCCCCAAATATCAGTTGAGCCTCACAGCTCGATGTATGAATTTCTTGTTTCTTCCAACCTAATAAAACTCACCATCCCAGGTCAGCACTACCGCGACAGTCAAGAAGTAACACCCATCAGCGTTTATTTGCAAAATGATTGCTGATATAGAGGGGTGCTGACTTTGAAATGTTCCAGACGGTTATGCAGTTGTGGCCAACCTGAATACATGCTTCAATTTATCAAGCTCATCATCCTTTTTTTCCAACAATGTAAAGCATATGACTTTTTAGATATTTAATATTTTATCTCAAGGTATTGAAAGGTACAGGGGGTGGAGACATGTTTATTATGGTGGCCTGTATTCTTTCTGAAGAAAGAGAAGATGTGAATAAATTTGTGGCAATGTGTATTTCTATTTCAGGCCAGATAAAATCATTTGTGTGTGCGTGTGTGTGTGTGTGTGTGTGTGTGTGTGTGTGTGTGTGTGCGTGTGTGCGTGTGTGTGTGTGCGTGTGTGTGTGTGAAAGCAGGATTCTTACGCAAAAGATACCATTTGCCTACTGATGTTTCTGTCAGCTTCTATTAATTGGCAGTGGGACAGCTAACATTTATTCCTGTGAGGAACATAGATATGGCCTGGAGATAAACTATGTCAGTAATTACTATTGGCATGACTTTAGAGGTAAAGCCTTGAAACGGCTCCTGTGGGCTATTGGTCTTCTGACTCTTCAACCATCGTGCCACCGGGGGGGGAAAGGTAATTTCTGTTTAACAACAGGAACACAAGTTACAGCAATGACATATAAAAAAATGTAAGTCTCCTTTAAACATGGTTGATTTTTGTTTGAATACCTTTAGGGTTTGATGATATTTGAGATCAATAAAAAGTGTGAGCCCAATTACTTTATTTTTGATGTTGACTGAAACAATTTGGGGCAGATATAAAGAGGAATCGGAGATAGCCGATCAACAATTGAGTTTTATATCCCAGGGACACTCTATTTACATCTGCATCTTATACGTAACACTGAAGATAGCACCTTTTTTTAACCAATTAACACTGAAGAAAGGCTCAACAACTTTGCTACTTCCTCTGACATCGGGGAGTACGTCTGCAATTCAAGTCTCTTGCATTGTCATTCTGCCCCATACACACCTTGGTTGCATTCCATCCATCCATCCATCCATTTTCCGAACCGCTTGATCCTCACTAGGGTCGCGGGGGGTGCTGGAGCCTATCCCAGCAGTCTCCGGGCAGTAGGCGGGGGTGAATTGGTTGCCAGCCAATCATCCACGCACACTCACACCTAGGGACAATTTAGAGTGTCCAATCAGCCTGCCATGCATGTTTTTGGAATGTGGGAGGAAACCGGAGCACCCGGAGAAAACCCACGCAAGCCCGGGGAGAACATGCAAACTCCACACAGGGAGGCCGGAGCTGGGATCGAACCCGGTACCTCTGCACTGTGAAGCCGACGTGCTAACCACTGGACTACCGGGCCGCCCCAGGTTGCATTCCTTCTCTGCATATGTTCAAATGGTGAATAAGCATCTCCTTGGACTAACCTCGGACCTCGGATATTGTAGTTCGAGCCATGTCATGTGGAAATGTTGGATTGGAATGAAGATCCATCTATAAAGATGTGGGGCACTCCCACAGCCTCTGGAAAACCAAACAAAATAGAAAAAAAAACAATCATGAGCAAGTTTTTGTCACCATTTAATTTCATGTCAGCGGTCATCTTTTTTTTTTTTGCAACTGTACATATCTTAAAATGATAACTCTTTTGCCCTTACAATTTTGAGTTTATGTTTATGCACGAAACATTTGGGGGCACAAATCGGTGGCCCAGTGGTTAGCATATCATACGCTGACTTTCCTACATGGACTTTGCATATTCTCCTCATGTGAATTTTCTCTGGGTACTTCAGTTTACTTCCACATTCCAAAAGCATGCATAGTGTGAGTGCAACTTGTTGGTCTTTATGTGCCATGACTGGTATTCAGTTAGGCTAAACTCTACTTTGTATGTCACCGATACAGTGAATGGATGCATTGATGGACATTTAATTGAATCCTCGCTTAAGTCCTGGTATTTATATATATATATATATATATATATATATATATATAGTGCTCAAATGCACAATGTTAAAGCAGCTTTGTGGTTACTGTATGTAGCACAGTTGAAAAAAAATTAATAGCAGTACATAATCCAAATACACGTGTGGTTGTGGGTGTTGCACACCATCGCACAGATCCATCTGGAGTGTTAAGTTGTTAAATTTATGCTTGGACAAGCATTGCATCCTCACATCTGGGCTTTAGGTAGATGACAACCCTCAGAATGATGGGGAATGAGGAGGGAGGGAAGTGAAGTGTCTAACATCCCATTCTCCTGAAGGGCCCTTTGCTGTCAAACTTGATTTACCGTCACCTGCCATCTTTTGAGACTGGTAACACATATTCAACCAAATGTTCATGTATTATACCTGGTGAGACAAACAGTCATCACGGCTCACTAAGGCCCTGTGTTTGTCCTTATGTAAAAATGGCATCAAGGACCAACAGCAGTGGAATGGTTACCGGGCTAACTTTTGATCTGATGATATTGTTAGCTGAGCATGCTTAACTAAATTGATATTGTTGCAACAGTTCTCCTGATTGCGGTTTTTTGTGTGTGTTTTTTTTTTTAATGCTGTCTTTGGTCCTGCACCATTAACTCATGGTCTCAGCTATTGTGGTGCAGCAAAACAACTGCTGTGGGTACGGCATATGCTTCCATCAAATTCTCATTAACCTTGTATTTGATTATGTCCCGCATGTTGCGATTACTCTCTGCAACTCACCTCACTCGACAGAGTGGCCATTTCCAGCAGGATGATGACAAACAATCCAAACAAACATGTGTCCTCCAGAGTGATCGCTGTTACTTTAATGGGCTCTTAAGGCTAACTATAGCTACATAACATATGAGGACTCGTAAATGTCACATCTAAAAAAGATTATATTTAAAATATCACCATAATATCAACTTACTTGGTGCCCAGCAGGGGGTGGGGGAGGTGGAGAGTAGGCATTCACACAACAATTAGATAAAATGAGCATAAACTGTTTTTATTTTTACAAATTACTTGAGAAAAGTTATGAGGCGCTTACACGCTAGTGCAGTGACTCGCAACCAGGGTGCCATGGCACACAATAGTGTTCCATGAGACATCCTCAGGGGGTGCCATGGAAAATTATCATTTTTTGTTCATTACAAATATTTTATATACTGTATTTAGTCATCTATGTCAGCGATATACCATGACAGGCAGAGCAAATAAATGCTCTTCTTTTACATAGCAGAAGGTTTAACCTGTTTATCGTGGATAAGGAGCTGAACCAAAAGGTGAAGATCTCAATTTACCGGTCGTTCTACGGTCCCACCCTAACCTAAGGTCACTACCTCTGGGTCATGACTGAAAGAACGAGATCTCAGACACAAGTGGGCAAAATGAGTTTCCTCAGCACGGTGTCGGGGCTCTCTCTTCGGGATAAAGTCAGAAGCTCGGTCATACGTGAGGAGCTCAGTCGATCCACTTCTCCTCCAAGTCGAAAGGAGCCAGATGAGGTGGCTCAGGCATCTGTCTAGGATGCCTCCTGGACGCCAACCTCGTGAACTGTTCTGGGGACGTCCCACCACATGTTGGAGAGATTATGTCTTGTCCTGGGAACACCTTCGGATCCCAGAGGAAGAGTTGGAAGAAGTGACCGGGGAGAGGGAAGTTTTGGCTTCCCTGCTATAGCTGTTGCCCTCACGACCCGACTCCAGATAAGTGTTAGAGAATGGATGGATAAATTGAAACAACATCACCATTATTTCAGTATCAAGACTTTTTTTTTAGCAGGGCGGGAGCTTTTAAATGTAATATGGGTGCCTTGACTCAATCAAGGTTGGGAAAGTTCTCGAGCGTGACATTTCTTATTTTTCTCTGAGAAGTCATCCAGGGGAGGCAAATTAGTATGTTCTCTATGCAACAGTCATCCATCTTCACTGCTTCACTAGACGGAAGAACGTTGCGAGGCCAGGTCGTCAGCTGTGCAGAAATGTACCAAAAACAACTAAAAGCTAATAACCATTGTTTTAAGTGTTATTGCTTCTCCAACTATTCCCTAAACAGTCCCAATAAAATTTTAATGCAGCGACATTTTGAACTTTTCTAAAAAGAACATAATCATTGACTACTAAACAGTGGGAAGGATTGCCCACCTAGTCGTTTGTCTGCCAATAAATAGTTAATTTGATTCTGCAAAATCAGAATTGATTAAATTAAGAAATATTGCACGTTAAAATTTAAATGGATGAGAATTGATGAGAACGGTGAGTTATTTTTTTGCATACAATAAAAGTCTAATAAAGTTTGCTGAGATGCCAGCATGTGGTTAATAGTTGTTCTCATTGCATTTGAGCTGTGTGTTCATACAACGTGATCAATATTCCATGTTTTCAGACAATTATATGTAATAACCCTGTGTGAGAATAATTATTTAGCAGCACAAGGGTCGAGGTTAACATCAGGAAATTCTAAACATTCTGAAAGTTTGAGCATTTTAATGTTCTGTTGACTATAATTCATTCAGTGAACGTTTGATGAGTTTGAATAAGTTAACTGAGTGAACAAAATTTCTCGAAAGAAGCAACTACCATCTGACAGGAGAGCGAACATTCTTCTGCGTGCACTCTACGCCCCTATATGAATTCACCAAGATGGGCTGTTATTACCTGCCTATGATCTGGGGTCTTTGGACTTGGTGGTGGAATGTTCAGGTTCTTAGAACCTTTACAGTGGAGCTTATCAGAATCAGCTTATCAGTTACCCTGAATCCAAATTTTCCTGCTGTTGCACAAGTCCAGGACTACGGCAGTTCAGGACCCTTATTTTCGGCCTCTTTTCATGTAGTCTTTGTAATGTTAACCTTTGAAAGACTTATAAACAGAGGCATCGCTAATGCATCCTATCCTTGTTCTATCTGTATGACCTTCTTGTACATGGGGATCCTTTTAAACGGCCTTGGACTCTATGACTAGTAGTAGGATAAAGGCCTGCAAATGCACCATGACTGGGGCAAAAGACCACTGGTAACCTGAAGAGAAGATGAACTTTATGAGGAACTGTTTCATCACAGAGATTTAGAGGAAGATTGCAAAATACCTTGAACTGGACAGAGGACAACTGGCATTTGGCACTCTCCAAGAGAGTGCCTGGACCATGACTCCACTTTAACATTAGCGTCCTTTTGTGCTGGAATATGTTACCCGTAACCTTGACCTCAGTGCTGTGGGCAAAGGAAGACCCTGCTATGGGGGAGGGTTAGTGGCAGAAAGTTATACCAAGGCAATAATGTGGATGGCTGTCCCCGAGTCATTGTGCACGGGGGCAAGGTTACTTTGGTGTCACCGAGGATTTGCATGCCTCTGGCAAAGTTATTACTCAGGCCAGCATTAAGAGGGATGTGTAGGAAAACCAGGGCTCATGTTAAAATAGAAGTGATGAAGACACTTCCTTTCACAGGACCCATAAGGAGATTGTTCACAGAAAAATAAGGGTCGGTGCCAACATTTAGATAGTAACTAGGATAGAGGAGGTGGGGTCCAGGGTTCATTTCCGAGGGGTATGACAGTCATCCTACACATTGAGAACATGCTCGCTGTGCTTTCCTTAAGGAACGTGGGCAAACGCCTTCTTCACCAGGACATGTAGATTCAAAGACTGGACATCCAATATGTAATCTCTTTGGCTATCATGTCTCTGTCAGCCATTTCGTCTTCAGTCGACACTTTCAGCATCCATTTACATGTGCTGCAAGGGGAACCTTGGAAAATAATTTCTTTGTTGAGATTTCCAAATATGTCTGTGAGAAGGCCTTTCTTGAATTTTGCTTCATTTTGCTGATTTAGGGCTGATAAGGGCAGAGTACATCCAGCAGATGGTGCTAGTGAGGCCTGCCTCACTTGCCACCCTGACTGCATATACTGTACCTGTAATCACATCACTTAGACAATTTAATGTACTGAGATTAAAATAAATTTTCACTGCCGAGCCTTGTTAGAGATCAAGCAAGTTTCACAGTCCCTGTATAGAAAAATCTGCAATGTGTTTATGAGGCCTTCGCCAGCCACCCCCTCCTCACGTACCCCCCAGTTCAAAGTCCCATTTGATTGGGTGCACAGACTAAAACTCAACATAAGAATGAAAAAAATTAAAAAATAAAACATTATAACTTACCGGTGATACTATATGCCAGAAAATTGCAATCACTACTCGCCAAAATATATGTGGACATATTTAGTTATGTTCACAAAAACCTCAAAAAATATCCTTAGAATGTGGTGAGCCCTATTTATGAGTTTTTAAATAGTTTTAAATAGTTTTAAAAACGTTTTAAAATAGGCCATTCATTGAAGGTGCGCCTTATACTCAAAAGTGCCTTATAGTGCGGAAAATACGGTACTTTTAAAAAAAACCCGATGTACTCAAGTTAGTTATTATAGATGGCAAAATTGCTAATGCAGGAATGCCACTTTGGTCTCATAAACCAAAATCTAAGGGGAGAGATGTGTCTAACATTTCACAAATGTTCTAGAGTGGAAACTCGTGTGGTCCTATACACAGTTTAAATTGAAGTATAACATATTGATCATCTAAAAATGAAAAAAAAAAACGTTGGTCGTTCTGTATTTTTAATTGTTCTTCTGGAAACAGAACATATATATTTTTTTTATTTTATCAAATTTTCAGTAGGATATCTGAATACCAAAATATTCCACAGCTGCAACCCTACCCTAACGTGTCCAGTATGGCTGCTGCATTGACATACTCGTGATGGCGTATATGTTCTGTAAATATTGTCTCTAATACTTGCCAGTGGCTGTCACAAAAGGCAAATTCTAGGCAATTGACTGGGAACATCACAGCATCCCACACTCGACAATACAATTCACATACATATGTTATCTTGGCTTCAGCTCACTTGGCTGAGTCGCATACCCATTGGTGGTCCACCTCTGACTGTAAATTATTAATATACACATGAACACAGATCTAAATGTCAAAGGGTATTACCACTATGACTACATATAATTCAGTATCCATTCAGTGTCATTTCATACCTTTAATTTAAGTCTGTCAGAACGCAGTGGTTAGAGCAATTCATCCATGCGTGGGAGACCCCCCGGGTTCAACTTCCACCTCAGACAGTTTTCATTCAAATATATTTTTGATTTCATAGTATTCCATTTTATTTAATAATTGATGTTTGAATATCATGTTATAAAACTAATTAATTCCACATCATAAATTTACCCATTTTTTCATTCAATTCAAACAGTTCCAACTTCAACATAATCCAAAAATGTCCGCGATACAATTTACCTCAGGCGAATACTATCATTCCACATATATTGATTGAGCCTCCCTTCACTCACAATTTCTCCAGAAATTGCATTCCCTAGTTATATTATCTCATTGCCTTCAAGCGGAATCATAGTTTGACACTGACCATTGAGGTGTCTTTATTTAACAACTGGTCATGGGTAAAAAGAAATACCGGTAAATGTTTATAATATCCATCCATTCATCCATCCATCCATCCATTTTCCGATCCATTTATCCTCACGAGGGTCGCGTGGGGTGCTGGAGCCTATCCCAGGTGCCTTCGGGCAGTCGGCGAGGGACACCCTGAACTGGTTGCCAGCCAATCACAGGGCAAACATAGATGAATAATCATTCACACTCACAATCACACCTAGGGACAATTTAGAGCAGGTGTCACCAACATTTTTGAGGGTGAGAGCAACTTCATGTGTACTGATTGTGTGAAGGGCAACCAAATTGATACGCGTCTGAAATAACATATTTGTCCAAAATACCTTCAATAATATGAACATGTGTTATTTTTAATACTTGATGATTTAAATTGTCAGACTTTGATCGTGATTAAAAAGGTCTCACAATACTGTCGGTGTTTGCATTTTTAAATCATAATTTCTACTAGCAAATCACAATGTCTAGGCACTGGAGCGCTACTCAAGTGGCCTTCATGGGCTACCTGGTGCCCACCGGCACCATGTTGGTGACCCCTGATTTAGAGTGTTCCAGTAACCTAGTGTGCAAGTTTTTGAAATGTGGGAGGAAACCAGATTTCCCGCAGAAAACCCACGTGGTACCTCTTCACCGTGACGTTGACGCGCTAACCACTGGACCACGGGCCGCCGTATTTAGAATATGGCATTTATATTGATCTCTACTACCTTTAGTAGCAATTCTCCACTTACAGTAAGTTGCATCAACAGACCATGAGAAACAAGTTAATGAGACTGCTTCCACTGGCCCAGGCAGGTTCGGAGCGGAACCCAAACCATTGTACTGTTTTACTGCATCGAACAGATATCCCTCATAAAAGAATGTCGCATATAGATTAGTAAATTAGATGCACTTGTGGTTTATGGAGGGTAAATGTAATTTAATAATGCTGTGCAGTGTTGTGCACATAAAGTAAATCACAAAAGGACGGCCTTTAAAGTGTATCGCTGTTGCATTTAGCCTGTTCCTTGCTGAGTGTGATCCTTTGGTTCTCAAGGGTCAGACAAACTCAGGCACATTCAAATGATATTGTGTGTGTCTTCCGCTGATGGGCCTACTGTATGTCTTCGCTGCATAGTTTGCTTACAAAATATCTGCAGGTTTTAATTGATGAGAAAATAAACTGCTGTTGTTTCTGCTGTCCTTACTTTTGAGACTGGTGATATTCAAATTCATGCTGGAACTATGTTTTACGATCATTATCATAGACACACGCATGCCATTAATTTATTAAGTGACACAATGAAATTGCATGACATTGAAATACATCAGATACAAAAATGAAATAAAATAGGGACTTCAAAAAAAGAGTTCATCTTTCTTAAAATTCTCAATAAATTATAATTTAATACCTCATGGCGGGTTCAATTCCAGCTACGGCCTTCCTGTGTAGAATTTGCATGCTCTTCCCTGTGCCTGGGTATTCCGGTTTCCTCCCACATTCCCCAAAAAAAACATGCATGGCAGGCTTGTTGAACACTCTAAATTGTCCCTAGGTGTGAGGTGAGTGCAGATGGTTGTTTGTCTCTGTGTGCCCTGCGATTGGTTGGCAACCGATTCAGGGTGTCCCCCGCCGACTGCCCAAAGACAGCTGGATAGGCTCCAGCACCCCCCGCGACCCTAGTGAGGATCAAGCGGTTTGGAAAATGAATGAATGGATGTGTGTGTGTGTGTGTGTGTGTGTGTGTGTGTGTGTGTGTGTGTACACACGTGATGTGTAACAATTCATTTGTGGTAATTTCATTGCGGTATAGTATATCATGGATACATATCTGAATGTGATGCTATTTGAAAAAAAGAGTACATCACTGCATGGCACACGATCTTAGCTGCGGAGCCTCAGACATGACATTTGAAAAAAAAATACTTTGTGCACAAGCTGTAACTATTACATATACATGAGGAACTACTTTGTGGGCATGAACTACTACTTTGTGCGCATGGACGGCTTCATCGTGTGTACAAAATAGTTTAAACGTGCACATGAAGTAGTTAGAGCGTGCGCAAGTAGTCGTGGTTACTTCTGGGTAAAAAAAAGAGAATCACAAGCACCTTTTTTCAAAGTTGAAAAGTGAAAGGAAAGCTCCATATTAGACACGGAGCTTATGAAGTTTTATTTTAGGCTTGGGATGAGTTACACAGACATCATGAAAAGCATGACATTGCAAAGAAACATTATAACCGAGAGACATTTGAATAGGCTGCTGAGATCCCGCCGAACGGTACGACTTGGAAGGCGGGATCAATTTTATTGTTCAGCAACTGCAACACTCTGGGTTGTTACTGGTGGGTGTATATGCAATTAAAACTTTTTGTATTATATCACTATTTAATCTTGGTACAAAATAAAAACATCAGATGCAATAACTTGTGGGTTTTTGAAGGCACCGATTAGGTCATTGAAAAGCAACTCTGTGAAAGTACACCAATTGTTTACCTTCTTGTCCAATAAGGGATCAGCACGACTTCATGTGCACGCTGTAACTATTTTGACACACAAAATAGTAATTACTGTGCACAAATAAGAACTTTGTGCATACAAATTAGTAGTTCGTGGGCACAAATGAGTAGTTCATGCACACAAAGTAGTTGTCCCCCCGAAATGTCAAGTCTGGGGCTCCGTACTTGGCAAAGCATTACACGAACACAATTTGTCTGCACAAACAGCCTTACTCTGCCTGGACAAACCATTTTGGGGTTATTTTCTCAATTAGTCGATGAAAACAGAGAACGCAGCAATGAGGAAATTGGCCCTTCAGAGACCACATCCCACTGGGAAAACAGGTTGAGAGCTGAAAGTGCCTGTTGACAACTGAGCCTGTGGGAATTGTCTCAACTGTGTCCCAGTGGTGAAATCATGGCGCGTTAGCCACACTTCTTGTGTCCGAAACTATTGGCCATATTACATTGGGCCTTATTCACTGAGGCCAAGTATACACAAAAAGAAACAAAGAAGACTGGATTTGACGCGGTTTTGCCCCCTTATGACCGCGGACGTCAAACTCCAAACCATCTTGTGTCTTCCTGGCTAAAAGGATTAGCCTTATGTGTGAGGTGTGTTAAAGGTGGATTTGTCCCCATAATAGAGTCTGAAACCAGTTGGGGCTGACAATGTTCCGAAAATGAAATTTATGGAATCTGTAAACCTAATTAATGAAAATGTTTTATTTATTTTTTTCTTTGAAGCATCTGAAAGGTTAAAAAAAAAAATCTGAACCAGCGCTTTGAATGTTGAATGGACAATGAGAAGAGGAGTGCTTGGTGAACCGTGTCCTCCATGTTTCAAATCCAATCTCTTGCAATGAAATCAGGTCTCACAGTTCGTAGGGGATGTTGTAAAAAAAGAAGGTAAACTCAATCATTGCTGGATCTGTCTCAGCTGTTGGGAGAGACAATAAAGTCATCTAATAAAGAGGAGAGAGTTGTTATGTGTCAACATTGTGGACAGTTCAGACATATTTTTCAATTCCGTTCATGCTATAGATCAGTGTTTTTCAAACTTTTTTGAGCCAAGGCATAATTATTTCATTGAAAAAATCTTGCGGCACACCACTAGCTGAAAATGTAAAAAAAACCCTTCTTATTTTAACAATTAACGTGTTATATTGTGACTATAACCATTTTTAACATTGAAGAATGACGCTATAACAGCTTGAATTGGAATCAAATGAGCACAAAGAAAAAAGTATTTTATAATCTTTCATATTTATTGTTTCACTGTCGTCCTGCACAAATTTGCTTGTCTCTAGTGGTCGAAACACAAGGCAATTGGCTAGCTGTTGCTCCTCCCTAGCGGTATGAGAGGGTACTACATCATTACTTTCCGGGCCATCGACCGCACAGGCATTTACCGCGGCACACCTGACAATGTGTGCGGCACAGGGGTTGAAAAACACTGCTATAGATACTATTGATGTTAACCATGAAACATGAACATTTGAAAGTGCGGCCATGAATCTGTGCGATGTACATTAAGAGGCATTTCATGACGAATAATTCTGTAACCAAACATTCAGAAAATCAAATGTGTTTATTATTCTATCCATCTATTTTCTATCCTTAACATGTTCATGGTCGTAGGGATTTAGAATCTACCCTATTTGGAATCAGGGGAAAGGCAAACTCCACCCTGAATTAAAATAAAAAGACTGAATTATAGTTTGTAGCAGCAATTTAGTTTCCTTTTGTCGCTACGTCAGCAGGTTTTCGACTCGTGTTTTTTCTTAACGGGCCTTTACTTTCAACGACGACGACGACAACGAAAACACGAGTCGAAAACCTACATGCCCTGCTGACGTAGCGACAAAAGGAAACTAAGTTTGCCACAACATTTAAGTAAAAAAAAGGTGTTGCTCCATGCCCTACAGTCTTCCTAATGAATACATAAACCTGGCCTTTTAACAGGACAACTAATGGAGCCCAGATACAAATTTGTTCAAAGTAAAATGGCAATAAAATATCAAATATAAACCAAACAGCTTGCATTTATTCAATTCAAATTATTCAAATAGCTAAATATATAAATTAACCAAATTTTCCCTATGGGTCTAACATAGTTAACCCCATGCAGTAATTATCCCAAAATTGGACATTTCGGACACTTCGGACGATTTTGGACTGTTGGACAAATGGACACCACGGACAAAACAGTGAAAATAACTCCACGAAGCTGAAATCTTGCATAGGATGTATATTTATGTCTTGGCCAATTCCCACTGAACATTTTGAGGGGTTGAAAGTGAAAAAAAATTAAAAGTGAAAAAAGTTGTTGCACATTGGAAGAGGGTTAAAAATGGTGATTTGCATCATTTGCATTTCTGAAGTAAAGGGATATTTGACCAATGTCTACAATACTTGTGCCGTGCCCTGGTTCACTTGCCTTGACTTCAGTTTTCATTCAGTAAATGTGAGCATGGCTTGCCTGTCTCTATATCTGTCCTGTGATTGATTGTCGACCAATCCACAATCAAGTCCACTTTTCACCTGACGTCATCCGAGACAGGCTGCAGCTTGTGGTGACCCTCAACAGAATAAACGTTATATGTAATGGATGGATGGATGGATGGATATTCCTGCTTTGCTTCAATGACCAAACAGCAATGAAATTATCTTCTCCAAATGTATCATCAACTGCCACAGAAAGGCAAGGACATGATGGCTATGATAAAAAAGTGATGGCTCATAGCAATATGGTATGCTGTCTGTAACACTGATGTACGTACTCTTTGAGAGTTCTTCTTAATCACGTCATTTACAGCTCACAAATTAGACCTGTAGTGCCATTAAAGTCTAAAGTCAATTGGTGAAAAGTTATCTTTGCCATCAGCCCGATTTGAACAATAAGAGACGATAGTAAGGAGAGGGTGGAGGCTGACACCGAAAGGCCATAACGAGCTGTGTCTTTCCCATTAATCAATGCCGTCCACACAATTTGCTGTCTGTGAATTGTCACTGACCCGTCTCAAGGGTCACTTGCCAATTCCCATCTGGAGTCAGCCTTCATTGCACTGGGCTCTGTACTTATGCCGAGTGTTCCTTGTGAGTGATTCCATCTATAAAAAGATCATGGCTGTTGCATTGAGCTCGCTCTTTCTCTGTGAGGCTGGTTTCAGTCCTGGTAGAGACACGGCTACAGAAGAGGATTCAGTTTAAAAACGGCGTGCCTGCATTATACCACCGTCAGGACTCATACAGGTAGTTATCATCAATGCAATTTTCAACATTTTTCCACTCACTCATTCGTCCTGCGTCAGTGACCTGGGCATCGATTTGTCATCGTCAGGCCGCCGTTATTTCAAGATGAACCAAACTGTAATCGTCAGTTGATCAGTCCTTTCGGTTATTTTAACCGTGCCTTGGTCATCGCTTCCGTTTGTAAATTTCGCCAGTCTGCTGGTCAGTCGGTCAGTTCATCATCAATGCACCAGTCCGTCAAAAAATGATGCATTGGTGATTTCCTCATCTCAAACAATTCATTGAACCAAAAGTTAACAAGAATGGTGGGTACACCACAACAATTGAGGTCAATTCAGGTCTGGAGAAAGTGCAGGCCACTCCATTTGAGGTACACATGTCTCCAACTCGGGCGGCCCGGTAGTCCAGTGGTTAGCACGGCGGCTTCGCAGTGCTGGGGTACCGGGTTCAAATCCAGCTCCGGCCTCCCTGTGTGGAGTTTGCATGTTCTCCCCGGGCCTGCGTGGGTTTTCTCCGGGTGCTCCGGTTTCCTCCCACGTTCCAAAAACATGTATGGCAGGCTGATTGTGCACTCTAAATTGTCCCTAGGTATGAGTGTGAGCGTGGATGGTTGTTCGTCTCTGTGTGCCCTGCAATTAGCTGGCAACCAATTCAGGGTGTCCCCCGCCTACTGCCCGAAGACAGCTGGGATAGGCTCCGGCACCCCCCGCGACCCTAGTGAGGATAAAGCGGTTCGGAAAATGGATGGATGGATGTCTCCAACTCCCTTTCTCTGATGATGTGACCTCAATGAGCTAGACTAAAGCATTATCATCCATGAAAATGAAATTAGGCCCGTGTTATTCATGCAGGCATAATCACTGGATTAATAATCTTCTGGTATGGGCAGTGTACGGCAGTTCTGTACTTGACTAGAAACAGCTGCCCACAATGTAACACCGGCACCACCAAAAGCTCATCAAGTGACAACAGTGACTGATGCATAGCACTCTCCTTGACGTCTCCAACATGGTTGGCAGCCATCATTTCTGCTCAATGTGAATCGACTTCCATCAGAGAACAGCACTGAGGCGCACTGGTCATCTAGCATGCAGCCCACGCTGATGTTAACGGTTTCAAATGGTCTGATGTGACACCTGGGTGCCTCTCACCTCCCTGAAACGTGCCATGGAATTATGTGGCATTCATCATTATCGTTTCTCAGGGCATTTTTCACAATATAGCGGTCATCGGCATGGGATGGGACCAAAGGATGTCCACTTGTACATCTTTCTGTAACTCTTTGAGTCTATTGATATCTGTGTTGCAACCTGCCGTGGCTCTCTAAACCCAGTGGCCACTTCTGTCTGAGAACATCCTGTTTGAAGCATCACAATGGCAAGGTACTGTTGATCCGTTGTTCTCATGATGTCAAAATGTGAACTGCATGATGAGGACGACTATTTAAACACCAACTCTAACTAAACCAAAACATGTATTGGTCAAGTCAAGAATCAAACACCTGCTGTGAATTTTAAGCTCCTCGTTAGAGAACAGCAACTTGTACAAAAAGTACTGAACCGTGTAACAGTTCGACACATGCATTGAAAATCTTAGGGAAGGTCACGTTAATTTCACTTTTATAGGTTTGAATGCATTTTACGCTCATTTTGAAATTTCACCCAAAAGCCAAATATCCCGAACCTTTCGTGAGTACTGTGTGTGTGTGTGTGTATAAATCTTGATTGCCCAAAAGAGCTTTCCACAAACATACATTTCACATCCACACATTTGCCAATCTATTGAACTGTTAAGCACTGCCTGCAGCTCTTTCAACTTTCCACATGGCACAGGAACGGTTCAGGGTATGCATTTCTTGCTCGAGGACCCAGCAGTCACGCTCCCAGAGGAATGCTGATGGTGGATGATCCATTGCCAAATCCTTCCCAATTATCCCTACACACTTGATAAAGATGGCAGTTTAATAATAAAAAAACAAATAATAATCCCCACATTCATATGCCAAGAGATGACTTGAACTCGAACACATCTTGTAAATGTGATGTTGACTCTTTTTCATAACTGTATAAGCCGCCTTTGGCAGCAAAAACCTCAGCCAAACATTTTTTTGGAGCTGCAGATCCCATCTGCTCTCAACGGCCAGGGAGAATTTCGGACCATTCCTCTTTCCAAGCTATTTCAGTGAGACAATCTTCTCGGGATCAGGTGACAAATACCCTCTTGAGGTCATGCCACTGCATTTTAAATAGGTTTAAGGTCAACAATCTGATCAGGCAACAGCAGGAGGCGTATTTTGATCACTTTAAGCAATTCTGTAGTTGATTGACTTTTGTCCTTTGGGTTGCTGTCCTGCTGTTCACCCATTTTCTGCTAAACTTCAACTGGCAGAACGTTTTAAATCCTGTTGGACAAAAGTCTTGATAAACATGGGATTATTTATTCATTTATGTGTATCCAATTTACAAGGTCATTCCCACCATACTTCCAAGTTGGGACGAGGTTTTGATTGTAGTGTGTTGTCTTTTTTTTTTTTGCTTTCTCTACATAAAGCATTGTTCCTTCCAAAGACTTCTATTTTGATTCATATGTCCACACAATAGTTTGCCAGTCATCGTGTCTTTCTTTGTCAACAAGTTTGGAAGGTTTGCTTACTTTACTTCAATCCTGTGGCCATTTTCCCTCGGAGTGGGTATCCTGTAAAGATGACTGCAACAGCACAGCACTGAGGTGAAAATGAAGCCTAAAGCGTATTTCAAAGACTAGCGGAAAAATGTGGCTGATGTTAACATCTTGGCATTTTATAGAACCCTTCCCTATTGAAATAACTCACACAGTACTTTACTTGGTTAAAATATAGAACTGTATACAGTGATCCCTCGCTATTTCGCGGTTCGTTTATCGCGGCTTCGGTGCATCGCGGATTTTTTCAAACATATTCATAAAAAAAAAAAGTTTTTTTTTTTTTAAAGTCTGCAAAAATCAGTGTCTAAGTGTTGTTTACTATGCGTGCTACTGTGTGCGCACTCTGCTCAAGCACGAAGATCCACGTGGGGCACGTGTGTGTGCGTGCACGCATGCTAGCGCAGGTGAGTGTATGTGTGTTGCTGAGAGAAAGAGAGAGAGAGAGAGAGAGAGAGAAAGAGAGGAGGCTTATAAGAATAAAAGCAGGTCACTTTCATCCTTAATTGTCTTAATTGACTAATCATAAACACATCTGCTGCACACGGGATCGCTGGCCTGTGTGTGTGTGTGTGTGTGTGTGTGTGTGTGTGTGTGTGTGTGTGTGTGTGTGTGTGTGTGTGTGTGTGTGTGTGTGTTAGTGCGCTCTGCTCAAGCGCTAAGGCCCATGTGGGGCAAATTCTTTTTTAAAACAGTATGTTTATTGGTCACTACTTCGCGGATTTTCGTTTATCGAAGGTGGTTTTGGTCCCCATTACACGCGATAAATGAGGGATTACTTTACATATAATACATAGTTGTAAACATTATTCATACAAGACAAAACTTTGACTGAATCGAGCTATGAGACATTTAGTGAATGCAGTTGAAGTGTACAGTTTATATTGTGTGAGGGGGAATCTATGAGAAAGAACACGAAACAAATATAAACAGAAAGCCCCATCTGGTGCTGAGTTGTCTTTCTCAAATGTGCAACATATTTTATTGTTACATGCAACGTTTTATTTGGCATGTCATGAATCGATTCCTCTTACCACTTTTATTTTCATCTCTTGCTGCAAGACACACATATTAAGCTCAGTATTAGTTCTTGTTTTTAAAGTATGAACTTAAAGCGGAAACATGCGCAGTCTACTAAATATCTGCAGTGTCCTCTGTGAACTTTCCGATGCTGCCTTGGGCAAGTTTGAGCTTCGCTGCACTTCAGTGATGTGTGATGATGGTTTGGATGAGGCCGGCGTGAGAAACCTTTTTTTTTTTTTTTAATTCATAAACTCAAAGATAGGACAGATTTTGCTCAAGATTAGATGTTGAACATGCTACATTACTACATGGGAAACAACTGAGTAATATGAAGCTCCACGTTGCTGTTTATATCATATTATCCTCATTATCTTGATTGAAAAACTCATTGATGAGATTTCACGGTCAACAAAAAGACATGCAGTTCGTAACACCATTATTCATATTACTTCTTGTCGCAAAGTCATCATTTGGCGCACATTTAATGTTTTCATTTTACAACAGTATACCCCTGCTGTCCTGTCTTTTGGAGGAGAATGTTTGCGTGTCTTCCATTTGTAGTGACCTTGTTGCTCGACAAACAAAATGATCATTATTTTCTCAGTAGGCGGCCCGGTAGTCCAGTGGTTAGCACGTCGGCTTCACAGTGCAGAGGTACCGGGTTCGATCCCAGCTCCGGCCTCCCTGTGTGGAGTTTGCATGTTCTCCCCGGGCTTGCGTGGGTTTTCTCCGGGTGCTCCGGTTTCCTCCCACATTCCAAAAACATGCATGGCAGGCTCGTTGGGCACTCTAAATTGTCCCTAGGTATGAGTGTGAGCGTGGATGATTGTTCGTCTCTGTGTGCCCTGCGATTGGTTGGCAACCAATTCAGGGTGTCCCCCGCCTACTGCCCGAAGACTGCTGGGATAGGCTCCAGCACCCCCCGCGACCCTAGTGAGGATGAAGCGGTTCGGAAAATGGATGGATGGATGGATTTTCTCAGTAACATGATCGAGTTTTTGGTGGCTTTGTTTGGATTAGACTTAGTTTTGTTTCACGTTATGTCTTGCTTTCCTTTGTCCAATGCTGTTGTCTTTTCTGCTTGTTTGTTTGTCTTCTTCACTTTGTTGTTCTTCATTTGTTTACGCAGGTACACAGTAGCTAATGTAACATGACTTAATTATAGAAGGTGATGGTGCTGCTGTAAACACCGTCTAAGTACCATGCATATTCACACCTGCACTGTTTGTTCCATTTAAAAATAAAATAAAATAAATCCGCTTTTGGTGGAGACCAAAAAAGGGGACCAAAGATTTTTCAGATGTGAATACACCCAAAAGTGGCAAACTGGAGAAGTCTTTGAATTGGTGTTGTGAACCTCAAATAACAGATCCAAAGAAATTACCCTGTTTATCCAGCGCTGTCACTTCATTCTAGAAGGTCGTTTAGGAATGCATCACACTGACAACTTTATTTTAAGGGAATAGCGCAGAGATACAACATCAGAGCTAATAGAGTCAAATCAAGAAAAGGAGTGGAATGAGATTGCAGTAAGCGCCTTTCTTTCCCTCTTTGCAGGGCTGCCATGCAGGCAAACTGTGTTGAAGCCTCACAGAGCTTTCCTGTCTTAATTATTTAAACCTCTCATTTCCTCATTTTATACTGTTTGCTTTAAGATCTGATCATCAGCCTCTTATTCCTTCTCAATTCTCAAGTCACGTATTGTGTCGTATCTCATTCTGTGGGGGTTTTTTTCGACCACATCTTTCGCTCTTCAGCTCCTCGGGGATTGCCTGTTTGATATTCTACCTGTGTGGCAGCGTAGCACAATGGATTAAAGCATTGGCAGGCCCCACAAACCACCCTGATGTACAGGACAGCTTTTCGATCATTTCGCCAGTCTTTTGCACTGCTACAAACGACCACAGGGAGCAATGCACAGAGGAAGCCGAAGGCGGAAATTATTGAAGCAGATAAAAACAAACAAGGAAGGACACATGCAGATTTTTGTGCTGTAACACGATAAAAAATGGGTTGAAACATGCCAGATGAGTTCCACCCTATAGTTTCATTGGGTTTCAGCACATCAGATATCTGCAGGTACAGCTTTGGAAACAAAGGGAGAACCGTGGCCTCATATATAACGGTAGTGTGCTCTCAGCGGTCTCCCTCAAAGTGGATAGCCTGCATTTTGTCCCTTTTAATGGTACTGGTTTTTATTTTCCCACTGCCTGTGTGGTAATACTTTACTTCCCTTGATCCGAAAGACCTTTCCCATTTATACCAGAATTGCAGATGCCTCTTGTGCATTGAATGGAACTGCTGTGCCCCTTCCATATGGGTGAATCCAGAGCTATATATTGGTTGTGTCCAGTAAGCAGCAGCAGACACTGAATCAAAAAAACAAAACAAACAAACAAACAAAAAAACTCACCAAGAACAAATATGCTACCAAGCTACAAACCTGCATCTCGTCTAAATCCCCCAAGTGCAAGCAACTGCTAAAAATTGTAATGAGAAATGACCATGGAATTATTATTTTTTCTTGAAGACAAATGCTCTTACTTGTGAAAGTAAAAGAAAATATATGCTGGTGAACGGGCGGCCCGGTAGTCCAGTGGTTAGCACGTCGGCTTCACAGTGCAGAGGTACCGGGTTCGATCCCAGCTCCGGCCTCCCTGTGTGGAGTTTGCATGTTCTCCCCGGGCTTGCGTGGGTTTTCTCCGGGTGCTCCGGTTTCCTCCCACATTCCAAAAACATGCATGGCAGGCTCGTTGGGCACTCTAAATTGTCCCTAGGTATGAGTGTGAGCGTGGATGGTCGTTCGTCTCTGTGTGCCCTGCGATTGGCTGGCGACCAATTCAGGGTGTACCCCGCCTACTGCCCGAAGACTGCTGGGATAGGCTCCAGCACCCCCCGCGACCCTAGTGAGGATGAAGCGGTTCGGAAAATGGATGGATGGATGGATGCTGGTGAACATGTCACAACCGGGACTAGCATTCTGACAAGAAGCATCTCTGTCTTTCTACAGAATGAATCAACATTTCAAAACCAAACAGAACTGAGACGATACAACTGAATTCTCCATACCAATGTACGCACCCTTAATCAACCACCAAAACACCATATTTTTCAGTTCTTGTTGGTTCTCCTTCTGCCACAAGCCAATCTTATCAAAATCCAAACTTTGGTAAAATCCAAATATTAACAATTCCAAAAACATCTCAGGCTAAGAGAACACGTGGTTGCAGCCACATGGCTCTGCTGGGCCCAACTGTGTCCAGATTGTACTGTCAGAGAAATGATACCAGAGAGACAACTCAGAGGCAGGAGTTAAGCAGGAGCAAACACAGCACTGGCTGGCAAGCTTCAATGGTGTGCGTCTGTGTGTGTGTGAGAGAGTGTGTGTGAGACAGACGGGAAAGGCGTTATGTGGATGTGAACAATCAAGGAAACTTTCATGAGTTCGGATCTGAATATTCAAGGTTGTCGAGCCCTGTCCTAGGTGCTATAGCAAAGGTCCCGTTTTCAGTATTTTTCACTCTTAAACTATGTCCTAGACCAGGAGTGCCCAGACATTTTTGACTGAAGATCTACTTTTCGATCAACCAACCTCCCGCGATCGACCCGTTACCCGTCACACGCACGCACATACGCATACCATGATGAGGAACAGCCTGACGTGGAGGCATGCGAGGCACTTTGGTTAACTATCGTAGCTCACCCGTACTGTTTGAAAATGCTTCCCTTGGACCTCCAGATTCCTATTCTTTGCCCGTGCCCTCAGTGAATTGTACGCGAAACAAGCTGAATGAGAATAATGATAACGATATAGCGCAACAGCTTCGATCGCAAGCTGCAATTCCAGACAGCTTCCGGTGACACAGGTCACATGCCACCGGAGGTTAAACATTTACCTGCTTTATTTTATTTTTTGAATACTTTTTGTGAAAATGAGACTGTGCAGTCTACATTAACACAAAAAATATCTTACTAACATGCGCAAAGACACACAAATGGTCGGTTGTTTTTTTTCCCCCTCTATACCCCTCGCGATCGACTTAGGACCAGTCCGCGACCTGTCCTAGACTCTAGGCCGTAGTCCATGGCTGATCTGCTCCACTGGGCCGACTCGCAGTTGTCTGACATCTTCTGGCCATCAGCTCAGAGTAAGCCTGGAAGTTGCAACAGTCCTCTCTGCCACACGGATTCTCTTCAAGTGAGTATGATGGTGAGATGAGCGAAGTAGATGCCATGTTGCAGAGTACGGTGTTGAAGGTTGTTGGACCACCATTGTAATGCTCAATTTTCCTATTTCTGGGTTCATGAACAGGAGTCCTGTGGCTAATGTGGACCTGACAAAAGCACAAAACAAGAATGAGAATTGTGTGTTTTCCATTTTTATTAGGCAGGGGTCCAATCAATTAGATGGGCAAATAAAAAAAGGTCAGTTCATAATATCACACAACATTATTGTAAACAAACATGGTTGAGTGCGCACACATTGCCGCATGGAGTGGTTTCCTTAAAATAAATAAATTACATTCAAAATCAAACTTTGTCTTTCATCTTGAAAGATTGCATTGTTGGGAATTTTCAAGGTGACATGGGTTGTTATGATGAACGTACATTGAAAACTGTCATTGATGTCTACTCAGACTTGGGTCACGACCAAACAAGAATGAATTAGTTCTTTCTGGCAAGTACATCCTATGCTGAAAAGTGATCTTATCATTCACAGTAATGCAGTGCCACTATCTGAAGAACTTTTGTCTACCATCCATTTACCCTTTCATCCTGACAGCTCAAATGTGACACAAGATGTGGGGATGGTGAAACATTACAGGAAATCAATGATTTGAAAAGAGAAAATGTTCTCAAATTCTTGGACCAGCTCAGTAAAGCCCATATGTATATATGTGTGTGTATATTGTGGCTATGCCATTATACTTTACCCTGTTTAAATGGATTCAGCATGAAATAACGTTTGGCATCCAAATAAAAGAAATGACTGAGTTTTAGGAGATTGCTGTCCAGTGCCATGTATCTTTAATTTTTTGTTGTTGTTTTTTTTGTTTGGATATAAAAGTTATGTTGTGACACCGTAGTTTATATTAAGAGACAAATTAAAGCAATGTATTCATTCATTTTTTTTCATATATCAAGCATAAAAAATGTAAACTATGGAATGCAATCCACAAGGCCTTAGTTCTATTATTTATTGCTCTTTTTTGACCTTCATGGAACAAATATTTACATCTTCCCTGTCTCAATTGAGTGCTTGCAGTAGTAAAAAATGTGTTCAGGTAAAATGAAATTCCTCTGTCAACAATGCTTTTTTTACATGGTTGGTCTTCTCGATTAAAATGTCACTGCCTCTGTTCATTTTCTTTGATGTTCCTTTTGAACTTTACACAGTTCACTTGTTCTGTCTATAAAATATGAATTATCCCACTGGCTTCACAAGACCTCCTTTGTGTACGTACATTCATGCGTCTCATGCACAGAGACCGAACGTCGTTTAAACAGCAGGTTATGCGTGAAGCTGTCAGATGGGCAAGACAGTTTTTGCGGTAATAAAACATTAAAATTTGGCATTGTACAAACCCCGATTCCAATGTTTTGGAACTGATCAACTTTAGGTTTTTTCTTTTGTAAATACAGGATTTACTCTTTTTTTAATTTGATGCTTGCAACGCGTTTCAAAAAATATGGCATGCTTACCACTGTGTCACTTCATCCTTCCTTTAAAGAACACTCAATAAGCGTTTGGGAACTAAGGACACTAATTGTTGAAGATTTGTAGGTGGAATTCTTTTTTTCCTGCTTAATGATTGGAGTGAAGTCACAAAATGTAGATTTGCTTGTAAACGCCATCGTGACCCTTCCCAATTTTCGGAGGTGGAACTCCACAAGGCAGGCAGACCTCACACAGATCAGCGGAAACCATGTCTCCAAAGAACCCCTTCCTGTGCGAGAGAAGTTAGCTACCTACTTCCTTTCTGCTGCCGTTTTTTGTTGTTATTGTTGAATAAATTGGCGTTGGGTAGAATTAAAAGTGGGACAGTGAAAAAAAAAATAAAAATAACCTTTGCATAGCTGTCATCAGGGACTCTTTGTTTTGCCCAACACCACTTAAAAGGTGGTCCCCGAAGTCGAGCTTCTGCTGCTGGTGAAGTTTCCTGGCAGGAAATGCTCACCTGATGGCCTGAGCTAAAACATTTTCCTCTGCCGCTCGAGCAAAGGCTCAGAGAGCCAACATTTTATTTACACATGAATTACTTTTCCGTTTCCATTTTGGGATTTCAAATACAGGCAACGCCGTATACTCGTGGTTCTGTAACCATGGATTTTGGCTGCTTGTTTTGTGTTGCTGTGTGAAGCTGAAATAATTCTGTCACAGGCGATGGTGCAATGCAGGATGAGGCACAATTGTGATACTCACCTGTTTCTCATTAACTCGTTCAATCATGGAATGTTCCAAACAGGTGTTTTTCTTTTTCCCCAGCATTCCTCAACTTTTCCTGTCTCTTTTTTTTTTTGGCATGGGGGAGGGGGATGTGTTGCAGGCTTTCACGTTAAAATAGAGACTATTTATAAAAATACAATAGTGTTCAACAAATTCAACATTAAACAATTGTGTCTTTATAGTGTATTTGATTAAATACAGCTTAAAAAGGGTTTTCAAAGCGCTGTACGGCGATCCCTCGCTACTTCCCGATTCCCTTATTGCGGATTCAGTGCATCGCGGATTTTTCAAAAATATTCATAAAAAAAGAAAAAGAAATAGCGAAAATGCCGCAAAAGGTCTGCGAGAGGCAGCAAAAGTCAGCAAAGCATGGGAAGTGAAGTCACATGGAGCAACATATACAGTACTACATGTATATTTCATGTTTATGTTTACTACAAGCATTTACTTCGACATGCATGTAAACTATTACATTTGGCCTTATAAATATTTTATGTACTCATACACATCAGTGGGGGAAGGGAAGGGTTGTCTACTTCGCGGATTTTCTTCTGTGCGGTGGGGGTTCTGGTCCCCATTAACCACGATACGTGAGGGATCACTGTATTCAGTTTTTATTTACTCTATGTTTTACATAACGTCCTAGCTTATCTGCAAGTGTGGTTTACCGACAGACACAATGCACATCTATGCTCTGTTTTGTTGGCATGTCAACCTCCTCCTACAGTTTACAGCAAAAAGGGATCTGTGTCAAAGTTTTTTTTTTAAAAAAGGGAAAAAAAGTGCATCCAATGAGAGCGTAAATGCAAAAGGGAGGAAATGCTGGTGTGTCATTTGTAATAATGACTGCAACAAATGGCTCAGAGAAATGGACACAGATTGACACAGGTAAATGGTGTGGCAGATGCAGGAGTGCCGTGTCAATTAGGGAGCACAGAGGAGGGCTGTCTGTCGAAAAGAATCTTATTAACACAGAGGTCAAATTCATCAGGCACTTATTTTGTACTTATTCTAGGTATAACTAATGGGTCTTGAAGTAAAGCCATAAATTTGGAAGACTCCTTTCACAACCATGCACTCATGATTATGAGGGGCTACAAATGACTTCATAAATGGGAAGAAATAAATTGGGAGAAATTATTCAAATAGTCTTCTGGCAGCTGGCCTAACATGATAACTGTCATGCACAAAATCTTCAAATTTAACTGAGTAGAGTCCCTTTTAACGAGGCAATACCGGTATTTTATAACGCGTTCTTATTAGCAGTGTTTTAGTCCTGACATGAATCAATGCGTTTGACAGCCTCAGATTCGAGGGATAGTTTCCCTGCTAAATTGCATGAGAAAATTACATAATGATCCACAAGAAAACATGATCTGAATTTTCTGATAAATGATGTCAGGACCTGCTTTTATGGGCCATTCCAGTCCCTGTACAATTCAAGGATATATTGAAGATTAATGCATTCAATTTAGCCACAGTGGACAGTGAACCTTTGGAGGGTAGTCATTTGTCAGTGGTTTTGTCTATTATTTTTCAAAGTTGTTTCGGAAAAAGTCAAGTCTGATATGCAGCAGCGTGTATAGTTGATTGTATGGGATTAAAATGAGATTGGGAATACAGTATGTCTAGAGTCCGACCCGAGTTGCCATTTTTAGGATTTGAGTATCGCTTGCACCCCAAAAAATTCAGAATGACTTGCCATGGTATTCAAACACCTTGATATGACAACACATTTTGAGTGTGAAATGTGAATTGTCACAAGATTACAATTTTGCAGAAGGGCCAATCCAAAATGACATGTCATATCATGGTCTTTCACAACGAAAATTGCATTTCAGGGTATCAATTGAGATCCAGTCGGCCGTCACCAAGTCGTACTAGTACAATACAGTATTATTATACAATGCAGTACTAATTTCAATCTGTAAAATCATGAATGTTTTGGTCTTTGCAAAACACTATAACAATAAATCAGATTTAATCTTAATGGCGCAACAATTTGTCCTCCAAGGATGATGACGATATTTAATGTTTACTGAAACGATGTTTCCAAATGAGATCTTGTACATTTCCAAAGTGGTTGTCAAAGCCACATCTCAAGCTCTTATTCAATAACACCCAGCGGTAGAATGTTCAGGGAGGCTACAGGGGGGCCGGCCTAAATTGAAGCACCTGAACCCTCATCATTCCTAACACTGTGCCACTTTCGACGATGTGCTTTTAGACTGAAAGAAGTGGGCCACAGATGTAACGCGCTTACGACAGTCAGTGTGAGAATACAGTAATTGAATGACTATTTTACGCAATTTGTGTTGTGGTCTAAAACTGATCATCTCTATTTAAACACAGATTGGCTATCTCTGGAACACTGAATTGGATTCACCCATTTATTTATGTAGTTAATTTAGAATGAGGCTATCTTTTGCTGATGTAATTGTGAGCATGAGTTTGTCTCTGATGCAAGTTACTTGTTCTATCTCATGTAAACTCAAAAATGACTTGCAATTGGGGGGAAAAAAAATAAGAGGATATCCACCTTTATTTTCTTCTCGAGCTCATGATATCATTATTTTTCCGTTGAGCCTCTTCTCAGTTCTTACCACCCTGGTGGCATATGACTGAAGACAATTCTGCCTTAAAATGAAACACCGATTATTTTTGATTGTTGTTCATGTTTATTCACAACCCATGGGTCAGCCGCCTCCCATAATCTGCAGATTTCCCAAGGACAATTTAGGGTGAGTCATGAATAAAAAATGATCTCAATAATATTGCTATGAAAAGACCCCTGGCAACTATGAATACCATTAGAGGCTGATCGGAGCCCTTTAACGTCACATTTACATGTCCATTGCAACAATGCCTATTCAGAGTGACTTAGTTGTTTCATATTTCCATGTACAATTTTAAAGGTGACATAGTTCTTACAATGTCGATGGCAAGCTTTCATCAACTTACCCCAAGGATCAAGAAGATGGATGGATGGATGAATTCTAGCTCGCTGTGAGGTAAGATTCACATTTTCATCTTTGTTTAGCTAGCTTGTGTTTCCCCCTGATATTTTAATGATTGTTTGCACTTGTGACAAGGTGCATTGACGAGCGACATTGTGACATCTTCCTGTCCCTTTTCAGTCTCCAGGCATAGCCGCTGAAACCAAAAATAACCAAACTTTCAATTAGTGTAATGATCACATTGAGTGTAAACATGCTTAGTTGTGCCTAGAGTGATCCGCTTGGATGCTACTTCATAGCAACATATATCATTATTAATAACGAGAGCTGTCACCAACAATTCCCTTTAGAATTGATTAGTTGGAAAGTCAGCCCATCACCTCCCCAAATTCGAGCTGATTTTTTTTCCTCCCACCCCTTATAGAAACATAAAATAATAACATCTGCTTCAAATGTGATGAGCAAATTTTGTATCTCATAAGGAGATGGCAAAAATGTTGCAATAATCAACAGTCAATAATGTATTCTCTCTTACAATGTGTGTGTGTGTGTGTATGTGTGTGCGTGTGTGTGTATGTATCTCTCTCTCTCTTTACACACATACACACACACACACACACACTCACACACTCCTGTGTTTAGAGGGCAGGACAGTAAGGCGGAACGCGTGGAACAAATTGCAAGGGTGGTGGAGGCTTGATTTATTAAGATTGTGTGCTGAACTGAACTCTGAAGATACTGTTTTTTGCATGACAACATTGTTGTCAAATACTATATTTGAGAAATGTTTTTTTTAAATATTTGCATTTTAAGGTTGCAGTATCATTGTCTTTTATACACTGATTGACAATGAGAGTTAACGTGTCTTGTTTTTGTTGTTTTTCTAAAAAGCTCAAATGATTTACTTATGAGCTTAAGGCATTCACAAAATGGCAAAGGGCAGCTCACCATGTCTTTGGGGTGACGTGTTCACGCATTTTTGTGTAAACCTCACTGACACAGTGGTTGCGCAAATGAAACACCACAAGCACTGCCCCCAAACTATTTAGCTGACATGTAGACATTTGACATCATTTGAGTTGAGCTGTCGTAACTCACGTTTGCACCCCAAACTGCAAAAACTGCTCAAGCATGGATGATACAAATACCGTGGATTTATTCAAGGTTAAGCTACAATTTTTTTGCATGAAGTGAATTCATCAACAACTACAATTTGGAGTTCATAATTCAGATCATATCCACTGTAAGTGTATTTTAACACTTAAATATCTAATAAGTCTGCCTATTCTCTATAAAACTCCCAGGCAATAATATGTATTTACTGTCAAAAGGACATATTGAATGACAGCTACAATTTAACTACCGGTAATTGCACTTGTTTATTACTTCAGGGAATCTGAGATGCTCAGTATATATATATATAAATCTCCATCCATCCATCATGCATTTTTTGATCTGCTTCATCCTCACAAGGCTCACGGGCCATGCTGGAGCCTCTCCCAGCTGTCTTCGGGCAGTAGGCGGGGTGACGTGACACCCTGAACCGGTCGCCAGCCAATCGCAGGACACACAGAGACAAACAACCATCCACGCTCACACTCACACCAAGGGAGTATTTAGAGTATTCAATCAGCCTGCCATGCACGCTTTTGGAATGTGGGAGGAAACCAGAGTACCTGGAGAAAACCCACGCAGTCACGGGGAGAATATGCAAACTCCATCCAGGAAAGCCGGAGCTGGAATTGAACCTGGTACCTCTGCACTGTGCGGTCGACGCGCTAACCACTGGCCCACTGGGCCACCCTATCTCTCTCTTTCTTTATAGAGAGAGAGAGAGAGAGAGAGAGACAGAGAGGAGAGATGCGTCTACACTCCTCAGAATGGGTGGCATTATTTAATCATGCATGCATCACACGATGAAGTGTATATATCACTGCTATGTTGTGATTGGCTTTGCCCATATCATGCAAGTGTTTTCCATTTTGGTGTGGTCTTTCAAGATGAAAGCAGATATTTGCAAGTTCCTTCCTCATCAAGTTGGATTATGGGCAACATCTCTCTAGTTCGTTGTCTCGTTAATGGGGGTATGCCAAGTCAAATCAGTTTAATATGACGGCATTGTCGTTTCACAATAAAAATATTAAAGATTTTTGGATCTCTCCACATATTTGGACAGTGTGAAAAACATTGGGCACTGAACACACTGGTTTGAGGACATCCAGTTCTCAGTGTGAATACATTTGATTTTCACTTTGAGGCGCTGGTAGTGGAATTAATTACAGCTGCTTCAATAATAGTCTGAAAAATGAATTGAACACTAATGAAAAGTAGGAATTATTTTTTCAGGCCCTGGTGTTGTATAATATTTTCACTAAATTTAGAAATATAGAGTTGCAGGGAAAAAAAAGGAAACTTTTCCATCAGTCAATCTGAGGAATATTACTCAAAACAATGTAAAGGACCTAAAATATAAAAATCAATCTGAACCAGTTCCTGTTTTTCCTATTTTTAATGGATATGCTGAAATAGATAAACAGGACTGACACAGATCACAATGGCCTTGAGGTCTAAATCGGGGATTACGTGCGGGGTACCAAGAGACAGGATAAAGAGGGCACTGACAGCTTGTACCCTTGATAGCCAAATCCCGACCCCTGTTGTCCTTCCAAGTACGTAGCATTTCCAGCTGACAGACACTGTGATGTGTGCGAGTGCCCTCAATTTTACACTCTTTTAAGCATTATATTCCACATGTCACGTGTACTTTTTATTTCCACTTTCTTGTTATTTCTGGGGTTTGTCTCACTGACTTGCATCATTTTGACATGTTCCGTTCAGCCAACAGCTTTGGGAATCTGAGTGTGTATTATGTCTCGAACCTGCAGAGAAATTAATCTAAATTCTGGTGGCTCACTACGCTAAATCTATTGAGGATCGTCTTGGCTTACTTCTCCTATATATGAAGACTTCCAATCCCCTTTTTTTTGGGGGGGGGGGGGATATTAAGTCCATCTCTACAAAGGTAGGTGACTGTAAAAGTGTGAGGCTTCACCAGTTGACCTTTTATGTCGAGAGAAAAGCCGAGGGCAGAATACACTAAGATGAAACCATGTTGAGCTATAAAATGCATCACTTTATAGGTCTGTATATCTCCTAATTGCTGTAAGCTAAAGGGCACCTCGAATATTGTCATGAAGCAGGCTCGCGTCTCTCCTTTGTGCAACTCACAGCATTTCACAGTTCTACCGGCTTTCCTGCAACAAACTGTAGAGTGCAATAATGTAACAATCTGTGTGTCTTTACGTCGTTGCAATGTCAAGCTTTCATTGTCTTACTTTTTTATTATTGACAAAGTTTTAAGGATGACATGATGGATATTCATAAAGTTTGTTTATGAAACACCACGTCGTGAGAATTTGGTTTAGTTTTTTTTTTTAACACTGATATCATGCCGGCTTTCATGTCAATGTTCAATGCTCATTGCTTAATTACAGGCAAGAGACCTCTTTGGTAGGTTGCTGGTGCAAAAGCTTCTGTCTGATATTTAGACTCAAACCACGATTTAAGTAAACAATTTTGACTGCAGAACGCACAACGATACACATCTGTCATGCTTGTAAGTTGAAAGAATGATGCATATAGATTCAGTATTGTCTCATAAGGCTGTTGCAGAATTTGGTGGCATTATTCTGAGAGAACTGTTTGAGATCTCAAACATGTCTCGTTAACTTCTCCAAGAAAACAATGAGATTTGTGTGATACCAAGCTTCAACTAATGCTTACCTTCACACCGGACACAAAATGAATTGTGGCATGGCGTGCCTCGCGTGGGTGTTCATTTGTGCATTCTCGTGTCCCTCACGCCACATGTGTCAGAGAAGAAGCGTAGCATAACTTGTTTGAAAAGGAACCGCTTTCTTCATTGCTTAAGCAGCGATGGATGACATAGCAACCACAGCTGCCTTACTCGTGTTGTCCCACAAATCCCATCAGCTACCAGACCGTTGAGAGGCACACAGCTATAAATTTTGTAACACACACACACACACACACACACACACACACACACCACACCACACACCACCCACCCACACACACACACACACACACACACACACACTTCTACTCATTGTATAACATTGTATAGATTTATTATTAATATAATTGAAGGAAGCATCTGTATAGCGTATTTCAATAAAATAGTGTAGGCTCAGGGTGGCCCGGTGGTTAGCACGTTGGCTTCACAGTGTAGTGGTACCGGGTTCGATTCCAGCTCCGGCCTTCATGTGTGGAGTTTGCATGTTCTTCCTGGGCTTGTGTGGGTTTTCTCCGGGTGCTTTGGTGCATGCATGGCAGGCACACTAAATTGTCCCTATGTGAGTGTGGGCGTGGATGGTTGTTCGTCTCTGTGTGCCCTGCGATTGGCTAGCAACCGATTCAGGGTGTCCACCGCCTACTGCCCGAAGACAGCCGGGATAGGCTCCAGCACCCCCCGCGACCCGAGTGAGGATCAAGCGGTTGGGAAAATAAATGAATGAATGAATATCGGCTAGCAGATGCACGCACATCAGTGTAACGTGCTGGTGTGAGCTGAGGAGGTAACTCGCCTTGAACATGTGTTGTTGGAGAGCCGAAGCAGCAAAGACCTCTTGATTTTCCACAAGCACTTCAATGGTCACTTAGCTTCCCCATACATCACTCAAATGCACAGAGAGTCTATGACAAAAGTGTATGATGGAAGTTTCAGGAAAAAGGTGACCAACTGACATCATAAATTAAGAGGTGCCACCGTGTGACGTGATACTATATTATAATAACGGACTCTTGGAGCAGGCACAGATACATCACAACCACATGCTAAACAGTCGACCGCCGTGCCGCCCATGTCAGACTAAATGAAATTAATTAAATAATCAATGGCATGTTTATTTAATTTTGGCACCTAGACTATGTAGACTAGTCTACAGTATTTTCAATACAACTCACTAGTTTGTTTGCTGCAGAATTTGCACCTCTCACGAGGATTACGTCCAAAAAAAGATGCCGCTGCAAAAAAACCATTGGGGATTCACTGTGAACTATTTATATTTTTTTTGTTTATTATTATTTTTTATGAGCAGATAAATTCAGAAATAAACCTGACACTGACCTGAACATTTGACATAACCAAAATGTCGGGCAAGACAAAAGGCACTTATCTTTCTCTGTCAACTACATTTTAATTTGGTGAAAGCAGGAGCAATGGAGAAATATGATTTGTCATTGAAAGAAAAATGGGGAAAACATGTAAATAAAGTCAACATTAATTACAGAAAGCCTATGGGTTTTGTTGTGTTGTTTTGTTTTGTTTTTTGCCTGCAAAGACCGTCTCCCAGACTGTCTATTATTGGTCCTGATGTCGCGCAGTGCTGGCTTCGTAGATGTTCACTTGTTAAATTGTACTTCTTTCTTCTCTCAGCTGGCTTAGGTTTCTGTGGGGAAGGAAACTATCGGCTTTTAAATATTTTGAAAACAAAGTATCTTATGTTAAACATAACTCTAAAATGTATCGGGAGCCAATGAAGGGATGCCCCCAGTAGCGTCTGGTCCGCTGATCTGAGGCACCAGTCAGATCAGTAGGGTTGGGGGAGTTCAGAGACGTAAAGTGAGGCGAGCCTATTTAAGGTTTTGAAAACAAATTAAAAAATCTCAAAGAACTCTAAAATGTACAGTGAGGCTGTGAAGGAACACCCGAGTTGGGAGGTGAGCAGCATCATTTTGGACCAACAAGACACACTTGAGGGAGGCTTGGCAGACACCAAAATAAAGTGCAGGAAGACATTTAAAATGTGTTGAAATGTTGCAGGGCACAAAAGTTAGTCATTAATACAAACATGAATTAGTTAATAGTCAAAACATTGTCGGTAAATATGTAAATCAAGCAATAAGGACGACCACAATTTTCTGTATTTGAATTGAATGCCACACACGATCTGAAATTTCCATCCATTTTTTTCATCCATCCATCCATTTTCCGAACCGCTTCATCCTCACTAGGGTCGCGGGGGGTGCTGGAGCCTATCCCAGCAGTCTTCGGGCAGTAGGCGGGGGACACCATGAATTGGTCGCCAGCCAATCGCAGGGCACACAGAGACGAACAAGCATCCACGCTCACACTCATACCTAGGGACAATTTAGAGTGCCCAACGAGCCTGCCATGCATGTTTTTGGAATGTGGGAGGAAACCGGAGCACCCGGAGAAAACCCACGCAAGCCCGGGGAGAACATGCACACTCCACACAGGGAGGCCGGAGCTGGGATCGAACCCGGTACCTCTGCACTGTGAAGCCGACGTGCTAACCACTGGACTACCGGGCCGCCCCCATTTTTTTCATTAACTCAATTTTTATATCAAGGGAGCTCTTTGTGCAGGGATGAAACCAAATAAGTAAAGTGGCCGAGGGTGGAAGATTGGGAGTAAAATGTGAGACAGAGCAATTGCATTTCATATTGAATTGGGAATAAGGGAGTACCCTCCTCCCCCAACCACACCTCCCTAGGTTTTCTACTTCCTTCGTGGATAGAGGAAAGCCCCGGGGGAACTGGAAGGTTTTATTTCACCATCTGGTAAGCTAACAAGTTGTAGACCCCGTCAGCTTCTCAACTTTTCTGTTTTTGCTGTTGCTTGTCATTCAATATATAGATGGCATAATTAACTACGATTGAACTACTTTACAGATTATACTGCATGTATATACTGAAGGTATTTTATGTGTATACACTGCCCTTGATGCACCTTTCATCTCAGTGTAGTTATGCTTGACGTCTTCAAAATAAATAAAAAATAAAGCAAACATCAGGTTTGATGCAGCACATATTGCATCAATACGGGCTGTCGCTCATCATTTTCAATTTCGGTACATCAAATAATTGTAACAATCGTGTTACTGTCACATTTGCAACGTCAATGATTACCAACATAAAAATTCGGTTCAAATCAGTTGACGTGGCCCACCTTTGACGTCAGCTCTAGGTCATATTTTCCTAAAATATTTCTTGCTTTAAAACGAATCCGTAATTGCCAAAAAGAAGATGGACAAGATGATGACTGCTTTTACCGAGTCAACAATTAGAAGGACAACAAAATAGGATAAAATAATGCATCGTTCGTAGGATTCATCTCCCTGTCAGTTGAAATATCTTGGTTTTTTTTGTCCAATATTTTCTTCATCTGTGATGTTGCCCTTTTTCCCCCTAGGTCAGTAAATGTGTACAAAGGTTTTAATACTTGCCATAGGTGGTGAGAGACTAAAAACCGAAGGAAAAAATGTGGATAGAAAGTTAGAAGGCTTAAACGCTGACAATAAAAGTTTGTTGACTGTGTATCATTTTAAAGAAGATGAAAGATGACTGCAGCTCACTGTGGTAGATATTCCCCACATTAGTCAGAAAAGGTGCTACTGCTGTGCAATGGTATGGCTGTGCAGAGTTTTCCATCAATTTAAACGTGTCACTTATGCACAGACCTGTCACCACGGGCAAGCCAGGGGGCGGGGTGTGCCCGCCCACCAAGTTGTTTGTGTCCCCCCATTTGAGGCAGTGACTTCTAGAAAAACGGTTTTATTATATTTATTTTATTTGACCACAGTAGCTGTTTCTGTGTTGCAAAATACTAATGTTGAGTTGCTTGTCACTAAGACATTAAACATATAAAGCAGCATTGATGTGATTTTGGTTTGATTGCAGGCCAGTGTTATATGCAACAACCTTACTGAAAATAATGTTTGGTCCCCAGGTGTGCACACGACAAATACATGTGTGACATTATGTAATGTGACATGACATAAATGTAAAAAATGTGGTTATTTGGAAACAATGTGAGTTGAGGACATTGAAATAGAATGACAATTGGCTTCTCTGAAAAGGACAACTAAAGAAGACTATTTTCAGAAGTTGAAGTGACCGTAAGTCAAGAGATCAACATGATTTTTTTGTGATTATAGTTTTTACTTATTATTATGTTTAGTTCCCTACACTGCGAGTTTAGACGGTCATGGTGCGTTACTGTACGGCAAGTGAAGAAGGACATTTTAACCATTTCATAAAAGATTTCACGGGAGCCACAAACTCGACATCTAATATGAAGATATATTTCCTTTTCCTTTTTTCTTTTAAATTCTGCAGGAGATGCCCATTGAACTGAGGAGCCATGTCGAAGCGATATATCAGCCCATCCACCACATCGGATGTGGCCGATGCAGTTGCAATAAAATCGGCAAATAATATTGGCAAAATTGAGTTTGAATGGCATAATGCAATTAAAAGCAATTGTTCCGTATAAATCCAGTGAGTCCTTGTTTGATGATACATTTCCAAGGAGCGAGTAAACAAGGCATATTCACAATTAGCTTCACTTCATGCCATATCAAATATGGCAGTGGAGTCAACGTACTCAATTAGGCGTCTTTGTATATGGATTGTAAATGTTGTCCATGATAATACTTCCTTGCGGTTGTCGGCCCCTCCTTAAGGCTGGGCATGGTGATGTGTCTGCTTATGCACCTTCATGAAATGTACAACCTTGAACGACCTTGAAGTCAGTCGATTCCCTGAGAGATCTGTCAATGCTCTCATTCTCCCACAGACTTAAGCATCAGCAAGAGTTAAGTTTTGAGTCATGCCACAACCACTGACAGGGAGTGATGACTCAACTGATTCGTGCTGACGTGTGTACAGGGTGTTGGGGGGAGCACACGTACCTGCCCAGATACGCTCACCAACTGCCCAGCGGCTGTATGTGAGATCCTTCAGGACAATGACAGCCGAACGTTGACATTGCATCATATTAATACCATTCCGTCCCAGTACAAAACCACAGTAAAAAAGAAATCCTATTCTATCCCACTCCCAGTAAAAATGACTTCCACGACCATCCTGTTCCCATTCAGAATGACTCCGACTCCTGCACTGCTCCCATGTCCTACTGGATAATCCCACTACTCCAGTTAATTGTTTATCCTGTACTGCCCCAATCCCGTGATTGAAGTTAAAGTTGACTCTCATTCTGTGGACATTTTACAAAATTCCTGAAAAAATGTCTTCCTCTGGTTTTTTATATTTTTATTATTACCATTATTATCCTTACCATTTAAAAATCCAAGTTGTGAATGTATCTTTCATTAGTGAATTAGTACTATTCAATCAGTAATTTTGTCTCCTTTCCCGCATTCCTGCCTCACTGATGCCTTGCTGACCTTTTCATACATATTTTGACCTTTTTAAAAGATGCATCTACCATTTGTGGACAAGGGCACACTTCAGCTAAATGATTAGTTGAACAGAATGGCTGACAAGGACTCAGATGGACAGAACAGTGGGGTATCAGGCGCTCAGGCAGGAGCTCGGAGTGGAAAGAACCTGAATGTCAGAGATGAGATTGGACGATGTTGGGAGGAAAGACGGAAGAGTGAAGGCACCCTGGCATGCTGTTCACTGTCCAGATGACCTCTCTCGCTAAGTCTCCACAGATGGATGTGCCTGCCCGTGACTCAGTCCATCATGTTGACTTCAACAGCTGAGTAACATCTGTTCATGAAACCTGACTGATGAAAGAGGCACATGAAAACTGAATGAGTTGAATGTGATCTATTCAACATAATACATAGCTCTCCATAATTATGGGATGATTTACATATAATCACAGCCATGGTGTGTTCTTAATCTGTGGTTCACAAAACTGCATCGAATAGGAAGCAGGTAATCGAGGCATTTGCTGCAACTGCTTCATTCCACTTTCATGTGCTGTGATAGTCCATCCCCCATTTCATTGCATTTTTTTCAACGTACCTTATCCTTAAATGTCACTGGAAAATGGTCAAAAAGCATTGACATGGATGAGAGACTACAAATAATATATTGTACATTACAGACCAACTCACCCGAACAGTCCACATCCCCAACCCACCCCACATTCACAGGAATAGGTAATCCATTAAAGGACTTGAGAACAAGACAAATCTGTAGAATACATGTGGCCGTTTCCAAAAAAAGCATGTCTGTCCCTGCGCGCACGCACACACGCACACACACACACACACACACACACACACACACACACACACACACACACACACACACACACACACACACACAAACATACACACGCATACACACACGTGAGCACGCACACACAGACAAACAAACACACACAAATCCAGGATCATTATGGAAATGTTTTTTTTTTCAGTAATGTCATGCAAAAAGTGGAACTTGCATATTATATCCATTCTTTCAATGCAGCGCGACATGGAGTAGATCAGTGTGCAGCATTGCTCATGTTATGAGAGCCAAGGTTGGTCTAGCAGTGACCTTGAGCTCTTCGGCATTGTTGGGTGTGGCATATCGCATCATCCTCTTCACTATACCCCTATAGGTTTTCAATTAAGTCAAGGCCAGGCGAGTTGATTGGCCAGTCAAGAGCAGCATTGGCATGAGCATAAAAACAGGTACTGGTAGCTTTGGCACTGTGTGTAGGTGCCAAGTTCTATTGGAAAATGAAATCTACATCTCCATTACGTTCGTGAAAAGCAGGAAGCATGATGTGCTCTACAACTTCCAGATAGATGGCTGCATTGACCTTGGACCTAAGGAAACACAAAGGACCAACCAAAGCAGATGACATGGAATCCCAAACCATCATTGGCTAGAGTGGGTTTTGTGTCACAATCGTCTCCAGTTTGCGGTTATTCGCTTGTACTTCTACTTAGTTGCTTGTACAGTCAAACCAAAAATTTCGAGTTTTTTTATGCCTCGGATGACGAACAAATTAAAGTTCTCGAACAAACTGAGCGCACTTGAATGAATCCTCTCGCCTTCCTTACACGAGGAAGTGACGCTTCCTCGGGTAGACGAGGAAGTGACGTTTCCTCGTGTTGCTTTCCATTGTGAGCAGATGTGTTCAGTAAACATTTTTACTTTAAAAAGAGTGTTGTTTCGGTTGTCGAACAATTTCAGTTTTCGAACAGCCTCCTGGAACGGATTATGGATGAAAACCGAGGTTTGACTGTACTTCGCTTCTTAAGTAATGTGCTTTGACACAGAGCTCTGTGAAGAGCCAGCCTGTTAAGCAATGACCTTTTACGTCTTACCCTTCTTATGCAAGGTGTCAATGGTCGTCTTAAGGACAACTGTCAGGTCAGCAATCTTCCTCATGATTGTGTAAATGACAGAACACATCTGAGAGACCATTTAAAGGCCTTTGTAGGTGTTCTGATTTAATTAGCTGATTAGAGTGCGGCACCAGATATCTTCAATATTGTACCTTTCCACAATATGCTAATTTTTTGAGATACTGAGTTTGAGATTTTCGTAAAATGTGAGTTGAAATCATTGAAATTAATAAACATTTGAAATAAATCAGTCTGTGTGTAATGAATGAATATAACGAGAACATTTTATGGCCAGCACCTGTGTGTGTGTGTGTGTGTGTGTGTATATATATATATACTGTATATATATACTGTATATATACTGTATATATATATATATATATATACTGTATATATATACTGTATATATACTGTATATATATATATATGTACACACACATACACATACACCACACACACACATACACATATATGATATGTATATACGGTCAAGCCTCGGTTTTCGAACGTCTCGGTTCTCGTACAATTCAGTTTTCGAACTAAAATTTCAAGTTTTTATTGCCTCGGATGACGAACAAATTTCGGTTCTCGAACTAACTGAGCGCACTTGAATGCGTCGCTTCACTCCTCTCGGCTTCGCTTCCTCGTGTAAGGGTAGCGTCGCTATACGAGGTAGCGAAGCCGAGAGGAGTGAAGTGACGCTCCCTCGTGTAGGACGCTCCCTCGTGTAGCGATGCTCCCTCGTGTAGTGACGCTACACAGGAAGCGACACTACACAGGAAGCGACGCAACAGTAGCGTCCATTGTGAGCAGACGTTTTTGTACTGTTCAATAGATTTTTTTTTAAAAAGCAGACGTGTTTGGTGAGACGCTTCTGTTAGGGGAGTGAAATCCCCCTCTTTTCAGAATGGTTTGCCCCAGCAGCATGGTGGACGTGCGTGCGTTTGTTTCCGGACGGCAGTTTTCAATACAGCGGCACATAATCAACACTCTGGTGTCCGGTGTCTCATTATTATGCAATAATCATACAGAAACAACTTCCTTGTGTAGCGTCCATTGTGAGTGTGTATTGTTCAAAAAATATATTTTTTTTAAAAAGCAGACGTGTTTGGTTAGAACTACGTAATATCGGACTGTTATTTTTGCATCGTGTACTTTAAATCACATATTGGCCTATAAAATATGGGTCAAAAAGATGCTTTGTAATTTTTCAACATAACATGAAAAATACGATTGTTAAAAGAATTTCAAATTTTCTTTGTGCTCCTTATTTACATTGATTTTCCTTAGGTCTATACATCAACTACCACCCATTTTTTTCCAAGTAATTGCAGCTAAAGTCAAAAGAAAGATGCAGTAAAATGCTAATGTGTCCCACTAACGTGATAATTTAGGTCACATAATACTTTTTCTTTCGGCACACAGCTGCCAGATGAGAGGATGTAAGCCAAAAGAAAGACAGAATATATGCTTTCAATTATTACACTTACAGCCACAAAAACATTTGCCCTGATCAACTGGAATGAACAAAGTGATGATAATAAATTTGGAAATGACTCAGTTTGAGAATCCTGACTAGCCCAAAAATACAGGAGTACAAAAAAATAAATAAATAACAAAATATTAGTTGCGTAGATGGAAATGCATATACACTTGTGTGAAGAAGATCCCAACATCACATTTTAAATCATTTTATGTAATGTTCCGGGAAGCTTCTAAACGTTCCAAAATGCAATCTTTCAGTCTGGCACCTTCAGTGATAAGGCCCTTTCTGAAGAGGAGCAATTTAGATTTGAACAACTCTGACAGTTATTGACTAGTATCAACCTTAATCTTTTTTCAGCAACATTTTGTGAAAAATAGCTTTTAATTAATTCAAGATTTCTCAGCCAAATGTAACATCTGCGAAACATATCAGTGAGGTTTTAGGGTATACCATAGCACAGAGACCACTCTTATTAGTTGGTTTTTTTAATGATTTTGGGTGTAATCTCGATTCCCATGAGTTAACGGTGTTGGTGCTGTTGGATCTGAGCTCTGCTTTTGATCCAGTAGACCGCAACATTCTTTTAAATAGTCTGATATATTTGGCTGTCCTCTGTACGGTGCTGAATGCAAATGTTTTTTATCCCACCTCACTGAAAGAAGTTTTATGGTAAGTTTAGATACATACTCCTCAAAGGTCAACATGCGGTGCGCCCCAAGGATCAACGTTAGGTCCCTTAATGTTTAATTTACATGTTTTCTCTTGACGGTGTTATCACGAGACCCGGACTGAATTTTCACAGCTATGCTAATGAAATGTGTTGTTTGTCTCTCTGTCTCATGTTGATGCCAGTCCAGTGGATGTTTTTTTTTTTTTTATTGTATCCTCGGCATCAAATTGTGAATGGCATAGACCTTTCTTCATCTTAACCAGCACAAGTCTGATATTTTGATCATGTTTCCTGAAAAAAAACTGTTTTTACACCCCTCACCCCAGGTAAAAATTAAATAAACAAATACATGAATGGGGCGGCCCGGTAGTCCAGTGGTCAGCACGTCGGCTTCACAGTGCTGAGGTACCGGGTTCAAATCCAGCTCCGGCCTCCCTGTGTGGAGTTTGCATGTTCTCCCCGGGCCTGCGTGGGTTTTCTCCGGGTGCTCCGGTTTCCTCCCACGTTCCAAAAACATGCATGGCAGGCTGATTGTGCACTCTAAATTGTCCCTAGGTATGAGTGTGAGCGTGGATGGTTGTTCGTCTCTGTGTGCCCTGCAATTGGCTGGCAACCAATTCAGGGTGTCCCCCGCCTACTGCCCGAAGACAGCCGGGATAGGCTCCGGCACCCCCCGCGACCCTAGTGAGGATAAAGCGGTTCGAAAAATGGATGGATGGAATACATGAATGAATAAAATGTCAGGGTAATTGTGGAGTCTGAGCTCACGTTTATTCCACATATTAAAAGTGTAACAAAAACAGTTTTCTTTTTTTTTTTATCACTTGCGGAACCTTTTCTCTCTCTGCCCAACACACAGATGCTAATGCATGCTTTCATCACTGATCCAATTAATTACTGTAATGCCTTGCTTTCTGCTCTTCCTAAAAAGAGCTTTTCATGTCTGTAATCACTAAAGAATTTGGCAGCACTTGTCCTGACTCAGACTGGAAGTTGAGAGCACGTTACTCCAATTTTCAAATCTCTGCATTGGCTCCCTGTGTGTTTCGGGGTTTATTTTCCAAGTACCACAGGTTAAGAGGTCAACTTCAAATGCTAAAATGCACCCCGAGATCTCAAGGTAAATCGACTATCTTCAGCGGAATATTGAATTCTCGGTTGGATTTTCTGAACGCCATAAACAAAAACTGTTCTTCACTTCCTCTACCTGCATCCAACAATGTCATTATCATACTGCACAAAACATGTAATTTAAAATCAACCTAAGCAAAGGGTATGCATTTGCAGATTATCCACAGAGATACCCAAAGCTTACTTGATCAAAACAACTCTAATCCTTGAATAAGACGCTGAAGATCTGTAGCATATTACAGCACACCTGCGGTATATTAGCTGACTTCTGATATATTATACTGCCAGCGACAAGAGAAACACCGACAGCAGAGATCGCAAAAAGCACTTCTCCATCAACAAATCCATGACTCTTCAACCTGGCAAACCTTCAACTCCCTTCTCTAAACCCACCTCTTCAGAACTATGTATCATGTGTGACTTTATTTAAAAAAAAACCTCAACTAAGATACCATTATATTGGTAAATATTTTGGTAATGGTCAACCTAGGCACAGTTGTAATTTGACAAAAAAGAACCTCAAATGCTCGAAGAATATACATCTTTGTCTGCAGCAAAGGCTCAGCCAGCTTCTTAATTCAGTTGCCGCGAGACGTTCACGCATCCATCTTGAGAACCATCCATTCCCAAAATGGTGGATCTACCAGCTGCCTTATTATTCAAGCCAGCCTTTCAGTCCACCGGGGTGGACTGTTTCAGGCCAATGTTGATCAAGGTGGCCCGGCATCATGAGAAACGCTGGGGAATAATCTTCAAGTGTCTAGCAACCAGGGTGGTCCACCTCGACCTTCTGAGAGCCATGGATGCAGATGCATACCTGATGGCTCTGCGCAGGTTCATTGCCAGACGTGGAATGCCTACTGAGGTGTAGTCCAACCGGGGGACTAACTTCAAGGGTGTGGAGCGCGAATTGCAAGAGGCCTTCGCCAACATAACACCCACTCTACAGCAATGGCTTGGACGTCAAAGAATCAAGTTCCACTTTAACGCCCCAGCATCTGAAAAAGAGTGCTTTGCTGCTTAGTTACTGATCTAACAGCTCGTTTTGTGGCATTCTCTATTCTTATTGTGATCTCCATTTATACTTTTATAACATGGAATCACATTTTATATATTTATCAGTGAGTAAGAAACAAAATATCAATTATAGGTTTCCAAATAAACAGTCAAAAAATAAATTGGTGTCAAACCAGCATACATGTTGTATACCAGCTCTTCTCAATGTTAGGACCCGGTTGACCAAACTGACTCGACCAGGAAAATCATTTTCAGAGGCGAGCGAAAAGAGAAGAAGGCATTCCTCTTGTCCCAATCCAGCAGGAAGCCATTCGGTAAAATGTGTAATGAGAGTGCTGGAGTTGCTGACGTTTTGAACAGCAATATCCAGTGAATGCAAAGATGAGGACCACAAAGCTACAACAGCCAGAGTCATCATGTGAATCAACAAATAAGCTGCTCATGAAAGCATGAAAGCGCTAACACAGCAAGAGCCTTTTTGCAAGTTAAGTCAACACGGCAAAAATAAGAAGCCATTATCTGAAGCAGATCGTTCCGGAATGTCTTGTGATAAAACAGCAGAGGCATTTTCTTCAGCAGGAGGATAGAGCTACTTGAGTGGGACTTTGAACAAGTGATGAAAAATGAATCAATATTACCGAAGACGCACCCTGCCCTCCTTGAAGAGAGCAACCCCAGAGCAGTTAGGAGTGCTGTTTGGATACCTCCGCAGAGTAACGGGAACATTCAATGAGGAGTTATTGGGCAGAACTTCACTTTGTCACACAAGAGGTGGAGGTAGGCATCGTCAGTCCAGTGAGTCTGTCAACGATCCGCCATCAGTATTTCAAGATGGCCCGGTTCATCCAAATTGTTGACGACAGTCAAACAGCATTGAGAACGGGCGTACCGGCACTACATAACACGCAGGTATGATTCTGAAATGTAGTGATTTCAGAGTTCAGTGAATAAAAACTCCAATTCGATTATTTCAAATAATGCTTCATTACATACCCAGAGTACGAGCAATGCATATTTTGTTACACAGCTTGCATGTGTCAGACGTAAGCAGTGATTATGTTTCAAAGTGTTTCATTAAGGAGTAGCTTATTTTTGCATCCTTTGCCTTGTTCCTGATGTTCAGGCATGTCAGTGGAATATTGCTTTTCCGTTTTGGAGCCATTTGAAAGATACTCATATTCGGATTGGCTGCCTGCAGCACAATCTGCCTCCTCTGCCCTTGACGTTGGTGTTCTGAATATCTAATCTTGCACTACAGTCCCTTGCTTTGCCTTTGCCCAACACTTGCCTCTTTTCACAGTGTCAAGAGTGCATCTGCATGAGAACATTACAGGTTCACTGATCAAAGCAAAGGATCCCAATGGAGATAGAGCTAGAAAATGAAAGAGGCGCTGAAGAGAATTCAAAAAGCCCTCTAGTGTCCATATTTAGTTATCCGTCATCATTTTATGTGCTTTCTGAAATGTTGGCTTCGAAGCCTGTTTTTTTTTTTTTTTTTTTTACTCAATGTTGCCTTGTTTGCTGCAGCCCCTTCAGCAAAATGAACTGCTTTGTTACGACTGAGCAATTTGAGCCTTCAATAAATCGTCTCACTACCATCCCCACACTTTCCTTGCAAATTAATTAACAGCCTTTTTAAATTTAGTTTAATGGTTGAAAATTACTCACGAATATAAATTAAGATAGATGAAGCACATCCATTCAAATTAATCTGTTATGTTTTGTTTCCGGGAGGTTATCAATCATGTGCAGATCCCTGAAATGCCCTTCAATGATTTCCCGTTGTACAGGGAGTTATTTCCTATTGCTGTGAAGGATGTGCAGTTGCAATAAATACATAAGTAAATAAATAAATAAACCAACACTTCTGAAGAGCCGAGGGGAAAGGTTTAGGCTAATACATATTTTAAAAGCAGAAAACAGACATGTCATTGTTCCTGGGATGTGATTAATGATTCCCTCATCAAATCTTTGCCTTTTTTAACTACAAGAACTTAAATGTTAAGGTGGCCAGTCTTGTGGCCGTTGTCTTTAGTACATTAAAACACTTGAGAGGGAGGTTTACGCAACATGTAAATTGTACAACAAATTGTAAACGAAATATCAAATATTAAAAGTGAATATGTGTTTTCTAGGGGAGTCAAACAAGCTAAAAACATATCTACTCGCCAGTTTTTAAGCACACAATTGGGCCCCAATATGATTGTTTTGCCAGCCAGGCACACTCGATACCGTCGACTAAGCACAACAGGATATGATGGTGTTGCTCTGCAGAGGCTTTAATAATAGCAATGCACTAATGATGTATTTTGCTTCTGGCAGAATCAGGAGATTCTGATCTGTTTCAGGCAGGAATTTTCAATGTTTGTTTGGAAAACTGGCACTTAACCGCAACTACTAAAATAGATGCCTCGAAAGTCAACAACAGTTCTCGAACCATCAAATCATGCTTGACAATACTTCAGGGACCCCATTTTTCATGATCCTCCACTGCAACATGTCCGTGCCTCAATCTGTGAATGTGAGTGAATGAATTGCCTGTTTCCATATGTGCCCTGTCATCGACTGGCCGACCACTCCTGGGTGCAGGCTGCCAATAAACTCCAGCTCTCCATGACCCTGAACAAGTTAAGCCGTGTAGACAACAGATAAATGTACAGCCTGTGGTGTGTAGTGGTGTGGCAGAGACCAATTGGTCTCAATTAACCTTTGTGATCTTCCATGTCATTAATGTCAATCGGATGCTGTCAGCAGAGATGAGCATGGTCTGAAATAAATGGGTCAGAAATGGGAAAGTTAAAAGCGCTGAGACGCTGAGGATTCACAAGAGGAAGTGCGCAACAATTCAGAGGTTTCGACATCCAGCAAGGAAGAGAACATTTGTTTCTGGATCTTGAGGAATGGAGGATTCATCATGTTGTCGTCAAAGTACAATATTTCACACTAGTTCTGTTTTGCTGGTATTATCTTGTGACAAATTACAACAATGTGGACATAATGTGTTGTGTGTGACCTGCTCGCTCTTATAAAATAATAATGTAAGACAAACCATGCATGTATGCCAATTCTTTGATTTGTGATCTGGATTGAAGCAAATCGCAACACGCACATAAATTTAAAAGCATGTGGAGCTTGATCTTTGCACTGGTCCATCCATCCATCCATTTTCCGATCCGCTTCATATTCACAAGGGTCGCGGGGCTTGCTGGAGCCTTTCCCAGCTGTCTTCGGGCAGTAGTTTTGGAACACCCTGCACCGGTTGCCAGCCAATCACTGGGCACACAGAGACGAACAACCATCCGTGCTCACACTCACACCTAGGGACAATTTAGAGTGTTCAATCAGCCCGACATGCATATTTTTGCAATGTGGGAGGAAATCGAAGTACCCGAAGAAAACGCAGGCACGGGGAGAACATGCAAACTCCACACAGGAAGGCCGGAGCTGGAATCGAACCCTGTACCTCTGCACTGTGAGGTCGACGTGCTAACCACTGAACACCGGGCCACTTTGTAGTTTTTGTTCAGAGTTAAGGGGAGAAAAAAGGTTATTTGTAATGGTGGAAAATAAAACTTGTTTGCGTATGTCCCAAATATGTGTCCTCTTCTGATATAGGGTCTTTAAATGCTTATCCTGCACAGTTTAATCAATAGATATTTTGTTCAAATCTAAGTGGTTTGGAATCATCAGCCCATATGTTTTATTTTATTTTTTTCTGTAAATGAATGGCTGCTGATAATGCATTCCACTCTCAAGTGGGGGTACAGTCATTAATTACTCGATACAACCACTGGCACACCACGATCGCATACAATTTTTAACAACATATAGAGCAATGAATCAAGCATGAGTAATTGACTGACTCCGTAATTAATTTATCATGCCTCATTGGAGCGGAGCACATTCAAACAGAAGACATTACTCCTGTTCACTGATATAAAACAGACATGTTGAAAACACATCCTCTCGATAATCAGGAAAACAAATACTCAGCATCCCCTCTGAATCCTGACATTGATGAAAATGGATGGCTGTATAGTGTGCCGCTATATGAGGGTCCTCTCTTTCTGGCAAGTCATTAGGAGTGTATCATTGTGGTCTACCTTGACATCTGGAAAAGCAGGTGCAGGTGTTCAACCTGGTAATGGAGTACAAGGTGTGCTCAAAAGGTATACCTCCCATCGTGTGGAAAATAAGCGATGGAACAACACAAAGTGGGATATGTGTATTGACTGCAAGGTACACTGTATTATTGAGTAAATTGACTTCAATTTGTGAGGATTCTCTTACGTTTGGATTTTAAGTTACATCCATCAAACACTGTCATTTACCTGTTTGACATTGCAGTGTGTATGAGTAGTACACAGCCCGATCATCAACACAAATAGAATCTAAAAGAGCCTGCCATATGTTTTCCCTTAGTGAGGACAGTTTGTGCAGTTTTTACCAATTCTCTTTTTGGATCTGCGGCAATATCCTTATGGTATTTATCTTTTTGAAACTCTGTTTTGGGTTCCTCAGGCTGTATCTGAGATGATCATTGACTTGTGGAGGTTATGACCTGAATATGCCGCCATCTGCATCAATGACCACACGGTGAAAAAGTGGAGAACATCATGGTCCAGGTCTTGCAGGACTGGGATTGTGTAGCGGTGCCAGCAGCGTGGGCACTTCTCAAGGAAGCTTAAACAAGCTTCACTCCCCACAAACATCCTCAAGACTTTCTATAGAGGCGTGGTTGAGGCCATCCTGAATAACTGAATCTTAACATATTCTGACTGCTTCGGCGTGTCAGACAAAAAAAAAGACATGTTGAGGGTATTTTAGGGAAGCTGAGAGGATCACTGGAGTTTCTTTCAGAGGTGCTATTCAGGACCAGAGCACTGTTTATTCTCAGGGATGCCTCACACTGACTCCACAATCTCTTCGAGCTGTTGCATCACGCTAATGTGTCTGGACCATGAAAGGCAGAAACGCCAGAATGTTCAACAGTTTCCTCCCGCAGGCTGTTAGAATTCTGAACCATGCTACTGGACTTTGTCTGAGTTTTAACACGACTGTGCCTTGACTTAGTTTGAATCTCACCTCAAGTTTTATATGATTTAACTTTAATATTATGTATTATGCTGCTACACATGTCTCAGGGAGGTATGTGTGAGTGATTGATCATGTGTGTGGCGATGCTCGGGGAAGGAGGTTTTTTTTTTCCCCAACTCATGCAAATTTTATTTTTTATCATAATTTAATGCAGTGGTTTTGAAATGGGATACACGTACCATTGGGGGTAAAAGAAGGCACTTCTGGGGATGTGTGAGTAGCATCAATGCAAAAAGTGCTTGTTCACACCAGTTGCCTCCCTGCCACCAAGAATGACAAAGATCCTCAGTGAAGCGCAACCGTGTCACTGAAATGTCACATTAAGTGCAAAAACACTCAGTTCATCGCAACAACGCTATATACATTGCTGACAATTGATCACATTATTAGTCTTCCTTTTAATCGGCAAATCGATGTTTTAAGATTTCTTTTTGAGAACAGTTCTATGAGCCCAATGGCGAACACTTTATGGTCATCGTTATTTTTACGTGCACAAATATTTATTCATAATGAAGTTAATTATTTCTTTCTTTTCTTCAGGTTAGGTTTTTATTTATAAGTACTTATAGAGAGAATACTACAAATGGACTTCTGAAGTTTAATAAATCACGCACTATGTTTACATTTAGTTGTGTTTTTTCTTTTCATTCAAAAAATATTTTGCCCTGGTCAGGGGATACTTGGCTGGAAAAAAAGATATTTCCTAGGGCATACATCAGTAAAATTAAGATTAAGAACCACTGAAACAATGCATGTAAATGCATTAACTTTAAAGCACTTTTTAGCAAATATCCGTGAAAGACTTAGTTGTGTAAAGGCATACAGTACTAGCATTCACAGAAATCGATCTGCACCACAGACATATACCATACATGTATTTAATTTCCAAATATTGGGGCCTTATGTGGAACTGCGTTGCTTATCATTTTCCTACTGACCCATACGGTGAGTCTGAAAATGTTTTCAATTGTATTTTTCTGTTTTTCGTTTTTTTGTGTTGTTTGTTTCGAGGCATTTATTTTGAAGACATCTTCTCCCCGTCCTTTCACTCTCGCCACACTTGTCTGTCATGATTTTCAGTCACGATAAATCAAACACAGGCTTAAAAAAACAAAAGCAACAAGAAAACATCAATGGCGAGAGTTTCTTTGAAACCATGAAAAGACCCAATATTGAGAAACAAGAAAAGTTTTTTGAGAGACATTTCACACCATGTTTTATTTGCCTGAATGCCTGATGAAAGCTTTCTCAGAGAGTCCCTCCACTCCTCGATCTTCACCCGAGTATAAAGCAGCAGAACTATGTCAACGTCTATAAACTCCAGTCTGCCATTCGCCACAGCAAGCAGGTAATAAGGTAGGCACACAAGAGGGTGGAGAGAGATATGACACGAGTAGCTTTGAAGAGGTATGTGGAAGTGTACATATTTAGTCAGCTAATGACCACCATACGAGCAGCAAAATCGGTTTGGGAAGAAGGTGGGTGGTGCTCCAAAACGCAGACTCCCATTCAACCATCCATCCATTATCTGATCCGCTCATCTTCCGCTCAAGGGGTCGCGGGCACGCTGGAGTTTATCATAAATCATGTCTGTGTAGCCCACTGAAGGGCAACATATCATCGCTGTCCTGTGAAAAACAATTTTTGTCATCTTTACATTTTTTTGTGTGAATGGGGTGTCCGCCTGTGTCGTGGTAGCAGATTGGTTAGCGCGTTGACCTCACAGTGCAGAGGTACCGGGTTCAATTCTAGCTCTGGCCTCGTTGTGTGGAGTTTGCAGGTTCCCCCCATGCCTGCGTGGGTTTTCTCTGGGTACTCCAGTTTTCTGACACATTCCAAAAACATGCACAGGAGGTTAAGTGTGAGTGTGAGCGCGGATGGTTGTCAATGTGTGCCTGGTGATTAGCTGGCAACCAGTTCAGAGTGTACCTCACCAATTGTGCGAAGACAGCTGGGATGGGCTCCATGCCCCGCATGCCCCGCAACCCTTGTGAGAATAAGCAGGTCAGAAAGTGGATGGCTGGATGGATGGATGGATAACATTCAGCTGTAGTGAGCGCTCGCCACTGATGGAGAAAGATGAAATGTTCATAAAACCCAAAATATTAGGGCAGTATTTAATACTTGCAGCAACTGAAGTTGACATGAGCAGAGATGCTCACATAGATTTTGGTGAAGATTGAGTTTAATGATATCGTTCATTGTGAAGCTTGTTTATATGAAGTATCCCGGTAATGTGGTTACCGTGCAGTGGGAAGTAAGAGGTTTGTATGGCTCCTACATCTGCATGAAGCTGAATAAGAATGTCCTTCCTCTTAACAAAACGCAACCAACTTTATCACTGTGCAGGTACTGATACACCGCAGAGCTTTCGAGATTGCTCATTGCCTCAGATCTAAAGTGACATAGTTCGGAAAGGAGTTTAACATGGGACTGTACTTTGTCACTCAGCTCTTTTTAACATTATTCTCTTACCCCGCTAGATTAGAAGGAAGGATGGAAATGTTTTGGCTTCTAAGATGCATCAACTGGCATTCCCACATTTAACTGTCTCACAACATGGCCTCGCACTAAGTTTCCATGTAAACAAAAATGGGGTGTGATATTTTTTGTTTTGTTTTCTTGAATGTTAATTAGGATATAAAGTTACGTAGAGGTGTGCTGAAAAACCATTCTATGTAGACAAATTATACTACAGGTATTTATAGTTGTGGTAGAGAGTTGGGGGCTGCAAAACATTTTCCTTTTTCTGCGGGGGCAGAACAGAAAATACTTTGAGCAGCACTGGATTAATGAGACATAAAATGTCGAACTCAACAATTCCCATTTTAATTCTTCATAATTTACCAGCCACATTATACAGACTTTATTGCCCATATTATTCTATACAAGTTAAAACAATCCTCCAAGGCTGAATCTACATTTGCTGTCCAAGTCACAATGTGCACTAATACAAGAACAATGATTGCCATTAAGCGCTCCACTCCAAAAATCAGTATTCCCAGCCGCGAACCACCAGATTGAAAATAAAAAAAGATGTTTTTAAATTTCACTGCTTTTATAAGAGATACTATCAAGTGGTTTATTGCTTTAACGTTACTAGAGACAGTAGACAACTGATTTATAGACTGCGGTGGATGTTAAGGATTTAGACATTTTAAACGTTTCATCAGTCAACGATTCATCATGGCAACAACTTAACCCAGAAATAGATTATTTCTATTCCCAACTGAAGTAAACCAGTGTTCCAGATCAGATTGTTTTCAACCTTAGCGGTCGCAACAAAAATTGCAATCTAAATAAAGAGGAGAGTCATTGCTTGGCGCTTTGTATTAAACTGCATTTGTTTTATAAGAAGAATAATAAGAATAAGAAAACCTTTATTTGTCCCGCACTGGGGAAATTTGCAGTCTTCAGCAGCAGAATTGGAGGGGGAAGGGGGGTGGGGTAAAAAGAAAAACAAAGTATTGCATGCACAAATAAATGTTCCAGAACAAAATAGAGCTGTACACAGTACAGAATGCAAGATAAAAAAATACAAAATACAAAATATAAGGTGGCTGTGCTATTTACAATGTATGGATGGGTTGAGTCCGTTTTTTTCTTTCATGTGTGTTTATTGAGCAGCCTGACAGCAGTCGGTAAGAATGAGCGGCGATATCGCTCCTTCTTGCAGCGCGGGTGTAGTAGTCTCTGGCTGAAGGAGCTGCCCAGTGCTGTCAGGGTGGGCTGGAGGGGGTGGGAGGGACTGCCCATCATAGCTTTTAGTTTTGATAGCATCCTCCTGCTGCCCACCTCCTCCACAGTGTCCAGGGAGCAGCCCAGGACAGAACTGGCCCTCCTGACCAGTCGCTCCAGTCTGTTTCTGTCCCGGGCCGAGATGCTGCCTGACCAGCAGACAATGCCATAGTGGATGGCCGAGGCCACCACAGAGTTATCTAAGTTTACCTATTATCTTGGAGAGTGTATTTTCTACTTTAATTAAAAAGTTAAACCAAAAACAATCTGTCTTTGTTACAATTTCAATGGACCCTCCCGAGTATGGCCCTCATTATTTTTATTTTATTCTTACACAGCCACTAAACTTGATTACTTCCTATTCACTTATTTGCAGTGGCCGAAGACCTGTCACATCTTATCCTTCCTCTTCAGCATTCAGCAGGATCATTGTTACACTGTCAAGAGGTTTAGCGCACAGATCAGTGTTTTCTGGCCTCATCAAGTTGAGTGGCAATGACTTGGAATAGCATCACCTCCCTATCTGAGGCAATGCCACACTCCTCTCTCTTTCCAGACCGAAGGGAGTTGATCAGTTGGCTAACAAAGCATTAATCAGCAGTGACACACTGAATCTCCCCTTTCTGGATGTCCGGCAATGGGAACCAATCCAAGAGTAAAGCACAGTGCTGCTAAAGTAATGCAATGAGTATGTGAATCTGGTATGGAGAGATAGAAGATAAAGTGGGCAAAAGAAGGGAAATGCCGAGATGTTCAATCAGCACACAAGCAAGGAATTTGTAATTTTACACAAAATGAGGAACAGGAGGTATCACAGACCTGATATGCCCTGTGAGAGGTGGTTTGAAAGATGATGAATCATCATTTTCCCTCGAGTTTCTGTACAGATTGAAGTACATACTAGATGTTGAAACAACAACATTGAATTCCTGGCTGTACCATGGAACTGCTCATGAGTTTTATCCACAAAGTTGATTTTCAGGATTATTTGGAAGATACCCTTTTGACTTAGTACTTGCAATTGCTCTTTCGGTCTTTTGTTGACACTTGTGCTCGTCAACCTGCTCCCATGATTCTTCCAATCGCCTCCCTCGGCCACTGTGTCTTGTCCAGGTGTTCCTCGTTGTCTTATCAGTTGGCTGGTATTTGGTATCGGTCTAAATTCACAGGTGAGGTCTCTCTGAAGGCTGCATTTTTCAACTCAAATGTGGATTCCGAATTCTAGAAAAATAATTCACAAGCTAGATCCTTTGATCCTTCCAAAATATCCTCCTCAAATAGCCTTCGTGGACAGGGTTAAACCACATCTGATCGAGCGGTGCCGGAAGTGATGTCATTCCGCCGAAAACGCCAAATTCTGATAGTTGATCCTGTTTTTGTATTGCAATGTATTATGGTTTACAAGCTTGCATTATTACACTGTTGAGATTTTACAAAAAAAATGACATATGACAGCAGCTTCCTGAGTCGTGTATTTTTCTTCTGTCGGACTGTATTATACAGCGCATCTTTTCAGCGGCCAGAAGGAGCAGCACACATAATTGGATTGCAGTATTAAAACATAAAGCATAAACTGCTGGACGTTGCTTTACAATCGATGAAATTATGTTACTTCTGCATTTGTATAGTGTACAATGGTATTGACACAATTTTGTAATTTTGAGAGGAGATTGGAATGTATTAATGGCATTTCCATTTATTTTAAATGGGGGAAATGTAATTTTAGATTCTAGAACTTCATGGAAATAGTGATACGTAACTCATACCAGAAGACACCACGATACACACGTTTGTATGTCGATGTTGAATTATGTTTTGGACATGATTTTCATGAAAATATAAGCCTTATTTTTCCTGTGTGTGAACAGTGTTTCAGTGACCAATTTACATAATCAGTATCTTGCACTAGTGCACTGACACCAAGGCTGTGTGCGAGAGTAATGGCCCTATGCATATGCCATAAAGAAGTTTAGGTGCAGTCAATTCATTCCCCAGGGCCTGGAAGACAAAGGCAGAGGACCCACCCCACAAATGTCAGAGGGAGCACCTGCTGCCACAATTACCCCAGCGTTAACAGAGAGAACACTTATCCACCTGCTGGAAGGGCACACAGTGGCCCAAAGAAGCATGAGGAGAAAAGAGAAAAAGATTACTACGTTTTAACAAAATATCATCTACATTCCAATATTATCTACATTGCTGTCATTGTGCGCATCTTTGAATTGGCAGCCCATCACAGCAGTTCTGTGTATTTTCCACTCTTCATTCCCGGTTGGTATTCTATTAATTCCATGCTCAACTGCTAGCACTATTACAGTGTTTTGACCTTGATATTTCTTCAGAATGTCGGCACTATTGGACAACTATATGAGGGGGTTTTTTTAACCATTTTTTTTTACAATACACTAACTGCGAGTCGCTTTGTCTCCCCATATAGAAAAGGCTGGCTTCCCCTTGTCTCCACAAGGATTCATCCCATCGGAGGTATGGAAGTAGTTGGCACCAAGATGAAGTAAAGTGAAACAAGACAGAGGAATACATGAGACAGAACTGTTCATTGCATTCATCATTGTGGAAATGAGCAATCACTCACCAACGGACTAATGGCTGTTTAGAAACCCTCATGTTTTCCCCATGCCTGTGCGGGTTTTCTCCTGATACTCTGGTTTCCTCCCACATTCCAAAAACATGCACGACAGGTTGATTGAGCATAGGGATGATTGTGGATGCAAACAGTAGTTTGTCAGTGTGCCCTGCGATTGGCTGGCAACCAGTTCAGGGTGTCCCCCACCTACTGCAGACAGCTGGGATAGGCTCCAGCACGCCCGCAACCATTGTCCGGATAAACGGATTTAAAAATGGATGGATAAATATTGTCATGCCTGTTCTCCCTCTATCACAGGGTAGTGCTTATTTCGAGTGCATGGTGCCTTTGCAACACACCTATCACAATCAGCGGCTCTTTAAGGGCGACTGCAGTAGAATGCCGCTGTCAAATGATTGTTTTGCTTGCTTCCATGCTCCTTAGTTAGAGTTTAGGTCCATGTGTGCTTAAGACTTTGTCTTCTGAGTTGTTCCATATATATATATATATATATAGGGGCGGCCCGGTAGTCCAGTGGTTAGCACGTCGGCTTCACAGTGCAAAGGTACCGGGTTCGATCCCAGCTCCGGCCTCCCTGTGTGGAGTTTGCATGTTCTCCCCGGGCTTGCGTGGGTTTTCTCCGGGTGCTCCGGTTTCCTCCCACATTCCAAAAACATGCATGGGAGGCTCGTTGGGCACTCTAAATTGTCCCTAGGTGTGAGTGTGAGCGTGGATGGTTGTTCGTCTCTGTGTGCCCTGCGATTGGCTGGCAACCAATTCAGGGTGTCCCCCGCCTACTGCCCGAAGACAGCTGGGATAGGCTCCAGCACCCCCCGCGACCCTAGTGAGGATGAAGCGGTTCGGAAAATGGATGGATGGATATATATATATATATATATATATATAGAGAGAGAGAGAGAGAGAGAGAGAGAGAGAGAGAGAGAGAGAGCGTCACAAACACCCATACAGGTGAGGGTTAACCTGTATCCTCACCACGGGAAATGACTGGTACCTGGAAGTGAACCTTGGAAAAAAATCTAATACCGAGCCAGACATGATCATTGTCTCCAACAAACAATTTGTTGGATGCAGAGATTCGCTTTAGCTAACCGTGTTCGATTATGATAAGCAGCACATACTTGATTGCTCTGTGAAGTCGGTGACGTGGTGTCAGAGATTGCGAGTGAATTGCTCCAAAGCTCCACTCCTGGTTGTCATGGTTACAAAATCCATACTTGCCATTGGAGCAGCAGTCGGTGCCTCCCCGTCTCATGCAAGTGACCAAGCATGACACATGAAAAGGCAGGCTTTGAAAAGGTTTCCTGGATGTATTATTATTATTATTTTTAATCCTCAGGTTATTTTGATAGAAGCATCAAGCATATTAAGACACATGGGAATAATTTTACATTGAAAAAAAAAAGCTTGTCTTCTTTAAAAGCAATTCTATTTGCAACTCAGTGACCATTTTTTGTTGCATGCACCAGCTGGCCATACTCCATTGTCTTCAAATCATATTTACCATTTACCAAGGAAAATAAATGACACCATTGAAAAGAACCAAAAATAAATATGACTTATTTACTATCGCGGAATACACCCAAATTTATTCACACTAATCTTTCTAACATTGGTTTCTTTTGTATTGATGTAATGAGACCATGCATTTCGGCCAGTTCTGTTTAAAGCAAAAAAAAAAAAAGTCTGAAAATGTGCATGCTATCAACATACCAAAAGATTCAAATTAATAGCACAATCATCTTGAAGGTTACCTATTTGTATTCCATGCCACTCTGTCGCACCGTTTCTACACACGTGACCGAGCACAACTTAACGAAGGAGAATAAGGAAGGAGGGAGGACGGCAGAAGAAGGGAGGGAGTGTATGCAAGAGAGGAAGGATGAATGTGATGTGTTGCAGCAGAGAACTGTGACAAACCAGGCAGTTATTTAAGCAGAGACTGCTGTTGTGGCGGGAAGGGCACAGGAGCAGCAGTAGCAGCAGCAGCAGCACTACTCAATCACTTTAACGTTCATACCACAGCCGAAGACAATGTGGACAAGAGTTGAAGGCAGACATCGGGATCAGTGATGTCTGAAATTCTGTGATGTTGAGCTCTTCATCTTTGTCTTGCAATCTATAATTTCTCTGTTGCTTCCTGATAGTCTCCCTTATCTTGTTTTAAAGGAGTAGTCATGCCCAGGGAAACCTGGTGAATGGAAATGAGCAGTAGTCAGACATTAGAACCAAAAGAAGAAAGAGAGGACTCAAGAGAAAGTGTGCTCATCATGTAAATGTGCTGGGGATACAAGCTGTGTCTCAGTCGGAAGAAGCCATCGGAATACTTGAGCAAGTGACTAGCTGTTGGCCTTTGCTTTTCTTGTGCTTGATATGCATAATTCCGTTTTGGAAATTCAGACATTTCTCTTGGATTTCCACATTTTGTTGAAAAGTCACGTGACACTTTGATGCTACACGTACACTGGTGAGTAACGACAATCTTCAACTTTTATGGCCTGCTGCACTTGTCTTCCGGCATGCGAATTGTGGCATCAAATGTCTTCTCGCTTGAAAGTTTTTGCATATTTAAAGATGTGTGTTTTGATTCAAACAACTGCAACATTTAAATCATCAGGGTGGCTGGAAATGTTGGTGCTTGGATATCGCTCTTTGCTGCGTCTTTAATCATTCGACTGTCAAAAATAACATGATTTACTCTGCTCATCACGATAAGTCACTACTTTTGGTTGGAGAGTGACGTTGAGCTCCTGCGTCATCCGTCCGAGTTCTCTGTTGTTTATGACTGCCCAGTTGCAGTCCACTAAGGATACAAGTGCATATGAATATACTGTATATGATTATCAACATTTGTAAAAATGTTATCAGAAGCAAAAGAAAATAAATACATTTTAAAAAATGCATTGATGCTGACTTAGCAGGCACATCCAAAAGTTTAAAAACTTTGTGAGCTTATATTTTTCACTGAGGGAGTCTTGTAACTCCACTGGAATTGTTTGCATTTTAAATTACCGGTTCCCTGTTACAGTGTCCTGTTTGCCGACCGGGAGAAGAAGCTCACATGCGAGTGAGATATGAGTGCATCGGGGGCCGATCACAAGTGCGGGATAACAACTAAATAAAAACTCGCTTCATTACAAAACTTCCAATTATGTAGATGATATTGTGCTACAGTGATATAGAGCTCTGAACTGGAGTCATTTTCGGCTGAGTCAAAACATAAAATACTGTTTAACACGAACATTGACGCATCCAAACAGTGGGTCAACTCAAGTTGAAATAACCAGTTAACATCAGCATATGGACAGCAGCAATCGAGCAGGTGTTCCCATCTACATTGTAAACACACTGTACCGGCTGCTAAGCTAACCTGGGTGACAGATTTGCTCTGCGCTTGTCTGTCTACACACCTAGTCCATCAGTGTATGCTCATTTACACTCATGTGAATTTGTTTTCAAAATAAAAGCTCAAGTTGAAGTAAAAAAATAATAATATCTAGTTAAAGTTTAAAAAAATTATATATTATACTGTATATATATATGGGGTGGCCCGGTAGTCCAGTGGTTAGCACGTCGGCTTCACAGTGCTGAGGTACCGGGTTCAAATCCAGCTCCGGCCTCCCTGTGTGGAGTTTGCATGTTCTCCCCGGGCCTGCGTGGGTTTTCTCCGGGTGCTCCGGTTTCCTCCCACGTTCCAAAAACATGTATGGCAGGCTGATTGTGCACTCTAAATTGTCCCTAGGTATGAGTGTGAGCGTGGATGCTTGTTCGTCTCTGTGTGCCCTGCTACTACCTACTGCCCGAAGACAGCTGGGATAGGCTCCGGCACCCCCCGCGACCCTAGTGAGGATAAAGCGGTTCGGAAAATGGATGGATGGATGTATATATATATATATATATATATATATATATATATATATATACACACACACACACACACACATGCCGTATTTTCCACACTATAAGGCGCTTCAGAGTAACCTTCACTGCACCTTCAATGAATGACCTATTTCAAATCTGTTTTCATATATATAGAGAGCCCCGCATTATACGGAGCATAGAATAGAAGCTACATAGAAGCTGGGGTTGCTTGAAGCATCCACTATATGGAGCTACGATAAAGAGAATACTATTCAATACAGCTTTATTTATATCGAGCTTTCGCAACCACTGCTGCTGTCACAAAGCACTTTACAGAACATTTAGAATACCAAGTCCCAGAAATCTGAATATTGATCCATATATAAGGTGAATCAGATTATAAGGCACACTGTCAGCTTTTGAGAAAATTGATTGCTTTTAGGTGCGCCTTATCGTGAGGAAAATACGGTATATATAAATTCAGGTTCGGAAACTTGATGTGGCCAGGTGATCCAGTGGTTAGCACTTCGACCTCACAGTGCAGAGGTTGTGGGTTTGATCCTGGCTCCGGCCTTCCTGTGTGGAATTTGCATGTTCTCTCCGTTGTTGCGTGGGTTTTCTCCGGGTACTCTGGTTTCCTCCCACATTCCAAAAACATGCATGGCAGGCTGATTGAACACTCTAAATTGTCCCCTAGGTGGCAGGCAAATGACACCGGCCGTGTCAAATGTTATTTTAGTCTGTGCTGTTATTCGCTACAAATTAATAGCTGTAGTTTGGACACCCTGAAAATAATTTAAATCCAGGATCGTTTTGAAATAGAATAAGAACCGGAATTGTTAAAATCCAACCGATGCCCAACCCTACGCTATGTTTTGCTGTTTGTCATTTGCATCCCTGGCAGTGACTTGTACATTTCTCACAAATATTGCCGTAAAACTGCATTTAATAAGCCCATTGGCTGTGTAAATGCCCATATAGTGCAACCAAGAAACGAAGAAAGAAACTGTGAGGAAGGTAGATAAATATAGCTATTTTTATTTTTTTCCCTTGCCTGGTGGAAATTTTGAGTGGCTGGTAACTTGACAGTCACCAGCTACAATGGCTGAAAAAAGTTAATTTCAAACCCTGGTAATACGAATACAAAAATTGCAATAAGTTAGAAACTACAACATTGAGATACAGCTCAAAGACAGTGTATTTGAGGACTGAATGAAGATTGAAGAAAAAAAGATTTACGAACATATAGCAAAAAGAACAAACAAACCTTGCAGTCGTTTTTGACTCCACTCTTGCACCTAAGGGTAAGAAATCCAGGGAGTGTTATTATTATTTTCTCTAACTAGTGTCTGGCGTTTTTGTCAGAGTCCTTTTGTGTTGCTCGCAGGCTTGTTCGCTTGTTAGCTTGAAGCCGTGTGCGAAGCGTGGTTCAGTTCAGAAAATGCTTGATTGTGACTTTGCTTGCAAGAAAGATAAAATGCTCCAATCTTGCCTGATTGTTGGGCAACGTTTGTATTTGTCAGAAGTTTGTTCTTTTGTTGTGACCTCAAAAGCTCACTCTCTCCATTAGCCTTCACCTGCCACATGATGACCATCACTGTAATTACACGATATACCCATTGTGACTGTACACTGTTCCGAGTGTCCTACAGTTGACAATGTTACTCGGGGAGGGCGCTTTGTATCTACTATGTCCCACTGTGTGTATGCAGTCAGTTCATTCAGAGATGGAGGACAACGACCCACCTGTGTGCACTTAGGAGACCTGACATAATTATGAAAAGACGATAATTGCCATTGATTAAGAAATAAGAACAAACATTAAGCCGTATGTAATGAATCACTCATCAGAGTTTCGGAGCCAACATGAATCAATCAATTAGTTCAAGTCCTAACATTTGATGAGTAGCACAATGGTCTCTTAATTTGCCACCATCGCCACTGCGTTTATCATTTGCACAAAATGCACTGATTACTGCTTGTTAATTGATGTACAATACTTTCACAAACTATGGATAAATACCCAGTTTGATTAGAATTGGGTTTCCATTTTCGTCTTCTGATATTTAAGCAGTCCCAGCCCAGCAATTCAGCGGGGAGCTGAGCATGCCAGCTTTGAACAATGGATGGCGAGCCAGGCTTTTGAAGCTAAATCCAGGACAAATCCCACACTAAAAACATCAAGTTCATAACAAGCATATGTGCTATATATATTGTTGAACAAGAGAAACAACAGGAACCACATCAACAACAATATAGAAGCTGGAGTGTGCAAGTGGCCCTCAAAACGGACTTTTATCGCCAGTAGTTTTATGTGAAGCATACACCTGCCGCAATAGCAAAACAAAATGTTATGGCTTGGCCTTTTTGGATTTGTAATTTGCTAAATGAAGCTTCCTGGGAGTGCAAGTTCACGGAAACCAAAATAAATGTATACATTAATGAGGCACTGTACAGGAAGGTCAGAAACTGTCTATCAACATTAATTGTCGCTCCATCCAAATCTTTTCCCGAGGTCCGTAACTTGAGGGTTATTCTGGGAACCACCCTATCTTTCCAACCCCATATCAAATCTATTACTAGGCCAGCCTTCTTTCACTGAAAAAAATCTTTCCAGACTCCACCTATCATTCAGTGACCCTCATCAGAGGCCTAATAACAAACAACATTTTGTCTTGAATGCCCTGCAACACCCTGAACACACACCCTTGTCCGTCTACAACTCTTTGTAGTTGCCTCCTTGTAGTCTAAACTACTTCACCAAATGTGCAGACTGCCTCATTCTTTTCACTCCCACGCATATGCACTTCCACTAGCTACAGTCAAGTTCATCATATTCAAACAAACACTCTTACTTTATGAATCCTTCAATGCCTTGGCCCCACCATGCACCATATTTGGACCTCCTCCATCCCTGTGTGAGAAAATGCATCCATCTGACACTGTCATGTTCTCTATTCCAAACAAGCAAACTGCAGATCTCAGGTGACAGAAATGACAGTACAGTACCACCCAATCCGACCTGCGCCAGCAGCATGAACGGTTACCAGCATGTGCTGCTATACAAAATACTGTACACTCAAAAAAGACCCCTGAAAGATGTATTAATTTATTGTCAGGGCAAAAGCCATGTACAGCAGTGGTGTTGTTTTTGTCTTCATCGCCACGCAGTAATTGCACATTAGACACACTTTCTAATACAAACAGACTGAGCACCTGTTTTGTGCTGTTATTTTTGCCCTTGACTATTCTCAATGTCAAATGGGTCTTTTGCACAGAAGTGGGCATTTTGTCAGTAGTAATGGAAGGGCAATCAGTCCATCACTGATGAGTGCCTGTTTTGCTGACAAATGACAACAAACTTAAGAAAAATGATGGACGACCCACTGAAGGAAATGGGTTTTCGGTCCATGACTGCAATTGTCACTCAACAGGTCAAGTACCAACTGACCCCTCTGTCTGTCACTGATGGATGCTGACGACTGACGGAAACACGCCCTGCTTGTGTTGTGTGTGTGTTTGTTCAGGGGGCGTCACATCATTTACACGTGTCACAAATGCACCGTCTGTCTGTCAGAATTATGACCAGTACCACACATGTCCACTTTATGCTTTAAAGTGCTAATTTTAAACATAAACCAAATGAGAGATTGAGACTCCCAACAGTCTAGTAGGAGAGGTCCTTTCTCTACTGATGCAAACAACCATGAAAATGGTTTCTTCCCGCGGCATCTTTTGTGCTTGCTGCCATCTGGAGTACTGTAGTCGTTTGGACCCATAGGTGCAGCTGTGTGTGCGCTTTTCTGATGACAAGAATTCTCCCATTAATTTAAGGTTCTCATTGAAAGACCTTCATTCCAGATACATGCTCTGGGTGGAGCAACCCTAAAATGTGTCTCTCCCCTGTCAAACCTAAGCATATTCTCTCATTGTCTAAAGCATAGGTGTCAAACTCAGGTCCTCGTGGGCCGCTGTCCTGCATGTTTTGTCTCTCCCCAAATGATGTCAAAACCTAATTTTCTGCAGGTGTGTTGCAACAGGGAGATTGGAAAACATGCAGGACAGCGGCCCACCAGGACCTGAGTGGTCTAAAGCATTGATCTTCCTATGCTCTTCTGAGGCTTTATCAAGTCAAGCGACCTTGGATGGTGTAACATCATATTGCACTTTAACTTATAATATATGCCACATGTACTCGTAATATTTCAAGAGACAGAAATCTATCTATTTTAAACACCCGCTGTCACAAAGTTTTTGTAAATTCTTATTTTCATTCTTTTTTATTTCACGAAAGTCTTATGCAGTATATACTGATTTGGCATCGAGCTATACTGACTTGAAGCTTGTTACATGCTTGATGCAGTTACTAACTATATCCATCCATCCCTCCATCTTTATCTGATCTACTTATCCTCACGAGGGTCGCGGGCGTACTGGAGCCTCTTCCAGCTGTCTTCGGGCAGTTGGCGGGGTACATCCTGAGCTGGTTGCCAGCCAATTATAAAACACACAGAGATAAATAACCATTCATACTCACACTCACACCTAGAGACAATTTAGTGTGTTCCATTAACCTATTCTGCATGTTTTTGGAATGTGGGAGCAACCAGAGTACCCACGTGCAAACTCCACAAAGGAAGGCTGGGCCCATATTCAAATTTATGACCTCTACACTGTTAATTGGATTTGTCTAGTTTTTCTTGCTATCACATTGTCATATTGATGGACACATAATTAAACACTTTGAAAACAATTGTTTCAATTAAGGGAAACATTTTAACATTGGCTAATCTTCTATTTTGAGTTCATATTTTTATCAGTCCTGAAACTCACCGCATGTCACTGGTAATGTTAGCTAACAAACAGCCTTAAGTCCTCACGCCGGCCATTACCAAATTTACCAAACACACTCCTGTGAAGTAATGGACTAGTAGATCAGTCACCTCTTTATTGTGAAAATGGACAGTTCGTGCTGGAAAATAAAACAACCAACAACTGTTTATCTCAACTCAGCCTCCTTCCAGCAGACACAGGCTCGCAATCCTCCCCCTCCCCCTCTTCTCCCTCTCATTCACTAAGCCAGTCAAAAAAACACAGACAGCCTTATGAAACTCTTGCTCCAATCCACGTAACACAACTGTGGGTTTGTTACATTTTGGGGAAAACCATTTCTTCTTCCGGTATTTTTTATTTTTTTAATGTACAGTATACTAAATGATATACTGTAGCTAATTGCGACCTTGTATTTGTGCCACGTGAAATTGGTCATGAAAAGTGAATGTGATTGAATGAGCAAGTTTCTCAATATAACTGGATGAACAAGTCGGGCTTGTGGCAAGGGCAACTGAGGATATCTGGGGAGCGAGCCAGATATTGTTTGGAAGTGTGCACAGTGAGTTGACAGCAGAAAGAAAAACGTATGAAAGATGTCATTGATTAGCTGAAGTCAACTCAACTATCATCCACTTCACACTAAAAATCTGATCATTCAACTCCTAGTGATAGCTTTGTTGTCTATTGATGCTATATAAATAACATTGACTTTTTTTTTGAGTCAAGGCTGATTTTCTCTTAGTTTTCAGTTTCTCACTTACATTACATCTTTCACTTTAAATGAGTTGATTGTTTGGTTGTTTTAAGTAACCTAAGGTGTGCTGCTCTCCCCCAGTTTTGTGACTAAGTCTGTGAGGTTGCTGTATACTTAAGAGTTGCTGGCAGGCTGTGGGAGTCAAGAGAGATTTAAAAATTGCCTCTTCCTCCTCTTCAAATCCCTCTGTCAAACGCAAGAGTTTGCAAGAGTATCATGAAGAATAGGAGGCCAAATTTCTTGGGCTTTTGTGTAGGTGGCAATAAATAGATGGAAAATTGCAAATTCTGTCACCTTTGGAGGAATATGTGATGTTAAGTAAAATGCCTCAGGAAACTTTCAAAACAAACAAACAAACAAAACCTAACACTAGATTTAAGAAGGGTTGAGCTTTGTGCTACCTTGCATACATTAGCTATTATCTATTAGCTGTTCTGCTTGGGTAGATCCAGCTATTTTGTCATGAGACAAAAAAACATGAGACAGGGGGCAATAAAAGACTGGGAAAGTTGACGGATGCTCCAAAAACACCTGCTTGTAACATTCCACAGGTAAACGGGTTAAATGGAAACAGGTGACTTTCATGATTTGGTACCAAAGAAGCCTCCCCTCAGTTGTCCACAAGGAAGGATAGAGTGAGGTTCACCACTTAGGAAGAACAGCGAATAGTCCAAGAATGTTTATCAAGATAACATTTCAAGGAATTAAGACATTTCATCACATAACGGTCCATAATATGATCAAATAATTCAGCGAACCCGAAGCATCTGTGAACCGTAAGTGGCAACACCAATGAATGCCCGTGACCTCCGATCTGCTGCATTCAAAACCAGCATCACTGTGAAAATGATATTGCTGCTGCGTGGGCTCAGGAGCATTTCAGAAAACTGTTCTCAGTTTAACACATTTCATTGCCACATCTATAAATGCAAGTTAAAACTCAACTATGTTTTGTGAAAGCCATATCTCAACAATACACAGAAACGCCGCTGGCTTCTCTGGGCCCAAGCTCATCTGATGTGAAAGTGGAACATTTGCTGTTGTCTGACAACTCCACAATTGAAATAGTTTTGGGAAATGATGGATGTCGCGTTTTCCTGGCCTAGGAGGAAAAGTTCCATCCAGCAGCTGTGATGGTATGATGATGTGTTTAGTGCCCATGGCATTGGTAACTTGTACAGCTGTGAACACCCCATTACCGCTGAAAGGTATTGCAGTAACATACACGGATGCTGTCATCCAAGCAATGTCTTGTTGCAGTTCCATCCCTGCTGATTTCAGCAACACAATGAATGCCGAGCCTCTTTGAGCACAAGTTACAACGGAGCGGCTTTATAGAAAAATTGTTGGAATACTTGACTGGCCTCCGAGCAGTCCTGACCTGTCTTTCAAAGAAAATGTGTGGTGCATTATGAAAACGGTGCAAAATAAGTCAACGAAGATCCCGGTCTCTTGAGCAACTGCAGTTGTACATCGAAGCAAGAATGGAAAGGATTTCCACCTACGGAGCTTCAACAATTAGTGTCCTCAATTCCCAAACACGGGCTGTTAAAAGAAAAAGGTGACCTAAGAACTTGCGTGGTCAAAGCTTTTTCGCATTATGTGGTGGTTGCCAAATTCAGGTGACCTAGTCCAGTGGTTAACTTTGCGTGGATCAAAGCTTCTTGCTCCGCATTATGCATGCTCGTTGGTTGCCAAATTGCGAGAATTAGATATATAGTTAGCGGTTCGGAAAAAATGGATGGATAAATGTTAATGCGAAAAAAGAATAAATGTTCATCAATTTGAACATCAACTATCTTGTCTTTGTAGTATATTCAAATGAATACAGTGTAGGTTGAAAGGATATGCAAATCATTGTAATTGGTTACTTACATTTACACAACATCCCAACTTCATTGGAATTGGGGTTTATAATTTCCTTCCCCGGCCTAACTTTCTTTCCAAGCAGAATAAACCAGTTTAGCATGATCATGATGTGAAATTTTTGATCCTCATTTTAAAAGTCAGTCGTGTCTTGATACTGGGTGCCTCGCAAAATGTCCCCCTGTGTTCCTTCTCTGACTAATTTTGTCTTTATTACGTAAATAGAAAAATGAATTTGCAATGACAACAGACACATGATTTACTCGAGTGATTCATACATCATGTCTGTGATTGATTTGTGACTGGATGTTGTCAACACCTTGCTTGTCGATACACTGGCATACTCCACATATATTTTTCATAGGTGTAAAAGAAAATATCAGTGACCACCTCTTTCATCACAGACACCGATGGTGATGAATTAAACGAGTAAAAATGAAGTAAAATGTTGAAAAGCAAATTTAAAGGGAGGTGTAGCACGCATTCTATCTACGCCAGCTTTCAAAAGTACTTTGATCTTTGTTGAAGAGCAGGGAAAACATTTTCTTTCAACAGATTGACATGAGCAGCAATATGCAGACAGCTGAAATGTCAGCAACAGGCAGCAGTAGAATATTCTCATAGATCAGCACTGATCCCACTGGACATTGTAATAGGACTGTGACATTTCAAAAAAATAAATAAAAAAAGACGAAAAGTAATGCCAAAGAATATCAAGCACAAAAGATGGACTAGCATTATTTAATGTTCGGCCACTCTGACTCATTGGCAATGCAAGACAGCAATTTATTGACACTTAAATTATTTCCCTCAAAAATTTCAAAGAGTGGCAGCTTTTTGTTTGGTTTGTGTGCCTCCCACAGGGGCGAATTTTTTTTTTTTGTCTTTCTGTCGACTGATAAGGACACACACAAAGGCACCATCAAGAGTGTAATATTCATTTGACAGTGATGAATTGCTTCCTAAAAAGCATGAATAGCGCTTGACTCCACAGGACAGTGGTAGGCTGACACCCATACATACGAGGTTTAATCATGCAACTCTAAATCACTTTGGTTCGAGACCTAATTGCGGCTATTCAAAGAAAAACAATTAAGTGTTCCCTAATACGGTCATCCTCAACCATGTTTCAATGCAACCCCTAACCAGTGCAAACATTTTTGGGATTAATAAAAAAACATATATACAGATATAGACATAGATAGATAGATATAAGCCTCAAGAGAGAGTTGTACCATCAGCGTTTGATTTATGAACGTTTTGCAGTGGTATCCCTAGAACTCATTGGAAATGAAAAGATATAAATAAATAAAAAAAGATTGACAGAATGAACTTAATTCAAAATAATAATTTGTGCATATAATAATTATCAAAGTAAAGATCTGTTGTTAGAAAGAAATCATGAACAATTGTATTTATATCTATCGATACTGCAGTTTCCTCCTACATCCCAAAAACTAGCCTACTATCAAAATATTTTTCCATTTTCAAACATTTTTGTAAAGCTCCAGGGAGCCACTAGATGTCGCTAAAAAGCCGCATGCGGCTCTGGAGCCACGTGTTGCCGACCCCTGGTATATACTGTACTCTTGGCTGCACTGCATTGATTTTGTATAGGAAGGGAAACACTTGTATACCCCCCACCCCCACCCCCAGTGACTTTTGTAAGTTTTGTCATGCGTTACTCCGAACACCACCTGGGATCATTGATAAAATCTGGTTTCTCCGTCGATGTGTGATGTTTTGTGGGATAGTGGCTCACAAGTGAAAATGTAACAGATCTTGTGTATGATGATTCATCTGCAAGTGAAGTGAGATCATGATCGTCCATGAGTAATACCCAAAGTCACCCTTGGATTTGTTTTTCCTGCCAGTGTTGCTAATGGAAACCAACGTTTACTGTGTGGCAGAATGGGAGGGAAATATTGATACAAATTTTTCGTTTTCTCAGTCAGCACAGGCCGCTGCAAAGAAAGGCTTCCTGGCGCACACTGTATGCCCTTCCCCTGATTGCACTCTCCCCTGTTGTTCTGTTTTGACAGAGAGGTTGACAGATAGATCACAAAGATGCACAATCATTGCATGGTCGGGACTACGATGGAGTGCACCCATTATTCTAAAGCCAAGCTGTCTGGCAGGGAAAGGCCTATGTGCCACATAGTGCCGTGATAGATGGAACCATTCATCGATGCAGGACGAAGCTCTGAGATTGATGTACAAAAATTCAAATGTTTGAGCGGCATTTGGAAGATTAAGGCTTCGCGGACAAGGTTTGGTGGAAAGCAGGTGTGGTGCTGAAGCCCAGAGGTGAGGTAGAATGGGTGCATATTGGAAATGCTTTGCCCTGTTACTGTGCTGCTTTCAGTGTTCTTTTTTTTCCCACAAGGCTCTCATGTTTCACACTGAATCAGATGTCCTACATTAATCATTGTCTTCATGACATTTTTCCTTCAGGGCATTTTGTTCTCTGCAGGTGCCCGTTCAGTTTCTCATGGTTCAGGTGCAAACTGGTGAAAAAAATCCATGTTTTCATTGATTTACTTATTTTGTTTCTGTAATCTTTCATATAAAAAAAAACACATCCATCCATCCATTTCCTATACCGTTTGTCCACATTGGGGTCATAGGTTGGAAAAAAATCGAATGCAATTTTTTTCCACGCTGTTTTGCAAATCACAATATTTATTCTCCCTTTTTTCTTCCCGTTCAAAAACAGCCCTTGCATTTACACTTTGACAATGCGGCAAAACTGACGTGGCTTGTTAAACAGATGGACTAAGCATACGGATTACAGTACATCCACATTGTCAAAAATGATGCATGGTGAACCTAAAGGAATTCAAAAGTTATTTAATCGTTTTTTATCGTCATAGCTGCATTTGTGTGTGACTCTGTATTTTAACCATGTCAAGTATTACAAGAGTCCTGTTTGTGAGAACTTACTTCACATTCTGTGTTTACATACAGACTTTACGTTCGAAGCTGCATCACTATGTACAATATATGAACCCGGGAAGTTTTGTACTCTTGTTTATTTTGAAAGAATTTTTGTAACTAATATACACTGGCAGGACCACATGCAGTCGTGTCTGTATCTATAAATCTGAGCGACACATATTTGCTTGTCAGTTTGTAAATACCTTCTACCGACTACCTGGCACTGCAATCACACCATGAAAGATTAATCTGAATGCTGCACTCATTGTAATTATTTCTCTTCCGCAACACCTACCCCCCAGTGAAACACACCCAAATATAAGACACTCTAGCCCGCCTGCTAAGCAGTATTTCAAGCTGCTCACCAGGTTTGGTTTTGATTTATTTAGCTGAGGCTCAACTCACCCCCCACTACACTATTTGAATTGCCTTTGTAAATGGTAAATTAGCTGTCACTTGTATAGCGATTTTCTACCTAGCGTACTCAAAGCGCTTCACACTATTACCTCATTCACCTACCTTTGTCCACAAAAGGTGGGTCAGTACCAGATGCTTTTTATTACATGTCCTTTTTGGCGACTAAGTTCTGCAAACCACATCCATAAACCTACCCTACATTCAAAGCTGATGAAGGTCCAGCCACTGAACACTTCACACCCCCACCCCACCCCACTGGATCAACTACTCACCTCTACCCGCTCACCATCACACCTACCAACACGCACAGGTCAGTGTGACACTAGCCCACCTCAACTCCCAAGCCACTCCTACCACCTACAGCAACCCGTAAACACCCCAAGCAGCCAGCTAAAAATGCTACATTTCAACTTCTGAAACTGAACATTCGGCAAGCCCCCTTGCTGCCCATCTTTAAAACCTGCTTGAAAACTCACTTGTATTCTTTGGCATTTCACTCAGCATGACTCAGATTTGGTCTTAGTTTTACTGCTTGGTGACTAATACCATATTTGTCACTGATTATTGCTTTATTGTTGTATATATGTTAATTGCTCCAGGTACAGCACTTTGTATGCAGCAATGGCTGTTTGAAAGTGCTCTATAAATACAGTTGAGTTGAGGTCTATCAGTTTGACAAACTTTGACGCAGCTAATGCCCAGCTCAAACGACATGCATGACAGTGGATCTATGAAATAACCAGACAAATGTATTCCGTGTCTCGGACCGGGCAAGTGGCCATATGACAACTCTGACACCGAGCAGACTAATGAACTGGAGCGGCCCATCGACAAGATCTGTCTCCGTCTGGAGGCTAGGATGGACCGGACTGTTGATAGTACATGCTGTGTTCTTGTCATTGTTTCTAGGCATTGAGAACAATTATGGACCAGGTTATGTCTGTGTCAAGCGCTAATACCAATGTCACTGTTTATGTTAGTTATGTAAGTTGGGGGCTTTGTTGTTTATAATGGATGGCTCTCCTTTACGAACGGCAAAAGGAGAGATGGAATCCTTTGAATGCAGTTTTATTGAAAGAAAAAAAAAGACGTCTGCACCGCAGGACGTTCGAGAACACACCTTCTTCGGCAACTAAAACACTTCCTGCTTTCCTTCAGCCAATCAGGCGCTATCAACATAAACATGTTTAAGCAATTAATAAACAGAATATAATTTAGGAAACCTTAACATGAAAGAATATAATGCTTAAACATAAAATGATAATAATGAATAATTTAACATAATTTTACAGCTATGTCATTGTTGTCCGGCAAAGGACTTTCATTGTGGGCATTATGGGGGGGGGGGGGGGGGGTCTCAGTCAGAGAGTGCTGTGCTGCAGAGACACACGGTTCTCTTGTCTAACTATGTTTATTCTCAGTTTTTTTTGGTCAGTGATTAAACCAGTCATCAAAGGTGGATTAGTAACAACCTGGATAAACTACAGTAGATGTGCATAAGTCAGGACATGCAGCAAACTGCTGTAACACATGCAGCATTGATAGTTATTAAAGTGTGAAGGCAGTCGTGACATTAACTACTGTTTGTGAGACTTCAAAAACGAGAGACACATTGATTATTTTTTTCTACCATTGTTGGTGAATGTGATATAAACAAAAGACTCTTTATTTTAAGCCTATGCAAACACTACAACTAGACAGAGGAGATGGTAGCGTTTCATTTTCTACGTCTCTCAGGCATTTTTGTTTGTTTGTTTGTTTGTTTGAGATGAATGGCTGTATCTCTACTAGCACTTTTCCCTGCAGAAATATTAATCAGATGTGCTGGCTGCTTTGACTTGGCAACCTATTTTACGATCTCTGTAGCCTTGCTTTTCTTTCCTTCTCTCTTTCTCTCTCTCTCCCCCTCCTTCCCTCTTAATGAGTTAAGACTTCCCTGGGGGAGAGGTATTCGGAGATGATGCTTTTGCGGATGGGTTTAGTGTTGCTGAAGGTCTTTCTTGTCATGGAAACAATATAAAAAATGATAAAGCACAGCTTTTTCAGTTGTTTGGTGATATAATTCACTTTATCAAAGCGAGATGACTGCTTCATGCCTGGATATGGCCATGTGTCATTTTGAATAACAAGCCTGTCCAATTCAATGCCTTTGCATTACATAACCACCACTTAGCAGATACGTTTGTCCGAAGCAGCTCAAAATACGCCTTTTATTTCAATTGCCAAACAACTTGGTGAACTTGGGGAAGGAATAGGCGGGAGAAAGATCTATTCATCATCCAGCGAACGTAAACGTGACCATTTTTCACCTCAATCTCCGATTTAGGTCAAGTATGTAAAGTGTTGTGACATATTTCAAAGGCGATTAAAATTGGTGTAGTCAGGAGTAAGGTTAGTGTCAGCTAAATAAATCCAAACCAAACCTAATGAGCACTACATAAGTGACAGCTCATTTATCATTTACAAAGACAATTAAAATAGGTGTAGTCTCATCATCTTCACTCTAGTTTATTAAGCCTGTCCATAAGTCAAGACACCCACACTTTGTGAGCACGTTACCATGGAGACGCTGCCCTGCTGTATGACTTGACACACTTATCCTGGCCGACAGTTGCACATTCACATTTGTTTTGCCTAGCTTGTGCTCAAGTTTCCCTTCTTTCATTCACCATCTCGTTCAGCACATTAACATCTACATGTTTGACTCCCTCTTTATATATCTTTCCATTTATATAACTTTTTGCAGGTAAAAATGTTCTTCGCTCTGACCTACCGCTTTGTTTCTGTCTCTCCATGCGATGATGTCTTGCAGAATAGCAACTCTCTGAAAACAGCTGGCTGAGACAATTAATGATCTGTTGGGCCTTGATCTTTTTCAGTTGAAAGGCTTCGCGATGGCTTGTAGCATAATGAAACAATACGATGACGTACAATGTAGGCGGACTCGTTTCTGGAGGCACGACAGTTTCAAACGGATGCAATTAAGTACTTTATGTATTACAGCCTCCATCTCCCCTCTTGCACTAATCCTTCTCTGGAAATTTCTCCATTGTGAGACAAATAAAGGTTTTCTTATCTTATGTTATCTTTTCTTGCCTGGCATCATACTCTGCTGTCTGGAATTGTAAAAAGGCATTTCAGGAGATGGGTTAGCGATCTGTTGTCTCTCGTTTTTTTTTTTTGTTCTTCTTTTCAAATTTTGCATCATCTCTTTGTTCTTGGTGACATGATCTGTGTTTCTGTTGTTTAGAATTGTATTTTGTTTGTTTTCGTCATGGTGTTTTGTGCTTCACGTCTCGTCCTGTTCATTCGGTCATTTGTTTCCTCCGCTATTCGTTAACCTAGTCCTTTGTCTTCCAATCAGCTCCCTCAGCCACGCGTGTCTTATCCAGGTGTTCCTGTTTGCTTGTTTTTCGTTCCCTGGTTTCTTTCTGTCTTTGTTTGCCGTTTCATTCCCTGTCAGTCATCAAGATATGTCATGTTCATCTTCTTGTGTTGGACTTTTGTTCATTTCATAGTTTTGATGAATCCACAGACCTTGTTTGGCCTTTTGATATTAAATTAAAGTTTTGAGAACATTACTGCCTTCCTTGCCTCAATGCTTGACTGCACTTGGGTCCTAAACTAGACGCATCCATAACAAGTGTCACTTCTAGTGGGAAACCATTTGTTTTAGTCAAGTCAAATCTAGGTAATTTTATCGATTTAGCCCTAAATCACAAGAGTCTCAGTCCACGGTGCACAGAAATCACTGACATAAACATCCCCAGGCAGGCAAGCAAAAACTCAGAGAAAAGGAATTTGGAGGAAAAAGGGAAGGAAGTATGGGAAGAGATCACAGATGGAGGAATACTCCTTCGAGGAGAATCAAGCTGCAATGAAATCCAAGCGGGCAACATTAATCACATGATGTGAAGCTACACAATGATAGCATAGTATTCCATTCAATGAAACTAAATGCCACAGGTAGGTGCCCTCTGGAGGTGGTTCTCAGGACCTTTCCCACTCACTCGATGCAAAATACACCCATAGTAACAGCTTCACTTTGCTCCTCACCACCAAGCAGCAGTTAACAGTGCTGTGTATTTTACTATCGATAAGACAACAGTACTGTATTGCCAATACTGATACTTTTTAGTATTTAATTTTGTTGTGTCATCAAATTTCTCAATTGTAATTATTTTTACGACCTTGGAGTGTTTCTGTGATTTTTCTTTTTTTTTTATTATTTAATGGTTAAAAGCCAGGACATAATTAGGACAATGTTTATTTGAATTATTGAAAATACTACTTTCCCTCCCATTCATTGTCAATGTTGGAATGTTTTTTCGTCAATAAAGTTCACGAAGTGATCATCGGAAAAACAAATAATTATTGTCCACGGTCTGTTCAGAAACTATGATCTGAACCTTATACATAGTACTTGAAAATAATTGGTTTCTTAAATATATTGTAATATTTGTTGTGGAGTGATACTATCCTCACTTTTATTGCAGACTAAGCTCCATACCAACAAAAATGCACAAGCACAGAAAAAAAATATGATAATAAAGGATAAAAGACACTACAGTGCACATATAAAAATGTATTGCACCAATAAGGTGTAACCTGAGTTGGAGGTAACTCCATAACAGCTTTCATTGGGGCGACCGGGGCTTGTATTATGTGGACCTGTCTTGTCGGCAAATAACGCTTAAAATAGGCTGTCTTGATAGTGCAAATGTTGGCACGCTTGTAGACACAAACGATTGACTGGCACTGTGCTTCCTTGAAGTCAAAGCAGGAGGCAAGAGCCTCACTTCATCATTGCAGGTGACTTTAACAGGCTACGTAAGCTCGACTTATTTTAGTTGGACCAATAATTAATGTAATTACGTCCGGAACAATGAGCAATGATAATCTTGAACAAAGTGTTGATTTAAGTTTTTTTTTTTCTAAATCCAGAAAAAAAAAAAAAATTTCCTTTTTGGTCAGCGGGTTGGATGTAATTGCGTGCCGGGCCATATGAGGCCCATGGGGAGTTAAACAATGCCTTTGAGTTGGCATTCTGAGAATAAAGCTATGTTTCACTTCAATTTGGATTTTTTTTCACCTTTTTTTGGAGTCATTTCATTTTTTATTGTATGTTGTGTGGACATTGTTGACTGTTCAGCATTTCTGGATATAAAATTCATTGAACGAAAATATTGGTGCTTGATGGTTGCACCTTTTCCATCACACAGGCTTACATGTTCAGCATTTCTGTTGAGGAGAATGTCGGCGCTGTGCGACGGATGCTGCTTTCCTAAAAGGGCAGCATTATTGCAGCCTCATGGTGCACAGCGGAAATGGCAGTGATGTTGGACCGTCTGCAATGGTACGGTTGAATGGATGGATGGCCGGAGGAGCTGAGGATGGGGAGTGAGAAGCATCGTCAACATGAACCCTGGAAGCTCACCAACGAATGCTGCAGTCACTCGTTTACGTTTAAACTTACGAGCAAACGTGAGAGATGTCATTCATTCATTTTCCGAACCGCTTTATCCTCACAAGGGTAGCAGGGGGTGCTGGAGCCTATCCCAGCTGTCTTCGGGTAGTAGGCGGGGGACACCCTGAACCGGTTGCCAACCAATCTCAGGGCACACACAGACGAACAACCATCCGCGCTTACAATCACACCTAGGGACAATTTAGTGTTCAATCAGCCTGCCATGCATGTTTTTGGAATGTGAGAAGAAACCGGAGTAGGCCCGAGGAGAACATGCAAACTCCACACAGGGAGGCCGGAGCTGGAATTGAACCCAGCACCTCTGCGCTGTGAGGTCGACGCGCCTGTTGACCACCGGGCTGCGAGACTGATGTCATTCATCGTGTGATTATATCATCTCGGTGTAAGTCATGTTCGAATCGCTCTGATTTAATCTATAACCACAACAGCACATGTAGGAATAATATTGGGTTATGTTTATGTTATTCAGGTCAGAGCAGGGCCGAAACATGAACGTAAACTTGCCAAACCTTTGCACACACTTCAGGGCCCTGAGAAGAAAAAAAACGGATGTTTGCTTATATTGGCCCAAAATCCACAACCGTAGGGCATATTCATTTGTTTGTCTCTTGGCAGTCAATTGTGTTGCTCCACTGTACTAGGCTCTGACTTTGCAGATCTGATGTGTTTTGTGGGGTTTTTTTGTATTTTTTTTATAGTGATAGTTTTGCTAATTGTCTTGCACTGGCTTCCGTAATAATTTAAAAAAAATAAAGAAACAACAAATGTTCCAGGAAACAAGTGGTTTGATTGGCTCATCATGGTCATATGATCACAACAAGGGCAACTGCATTACTGAATATACACATCGGATAGCTGTCTGTGACAAGGGGCTGTGGGAGACCCCCCAAAAAATGGCACGTGACAGCGCACATGCTTTAATTTTATTTACAGCGGTCGGACGTGGGTCCGCATGAGATCTTGATTTTCTCCAGACAAATATTGTAACACAAAATTAAACACCCCAGACACAGACACACACACACACACACACACACACACGAAAGACAAAAACAACAAAACATTAAATATTCTTCACAACCTTCCTTGCTAGCTTCTTATGTGAATGTATATTCCCCTAAAAAAAAAAACAAGAAAAAAAAAAAAACACTATAATCTCTTGGGAATTTACTGTACATCAAATATCAGTTTGCAGTAATGCCAAGTTGTCGCTAAGCTGCCAAAATGTCAATTTGTAAAGTCAGTGCAGTCATTGGACATTTAAAGCGTTTATTGATTCAATTTTGCATGCATATGAATCATGTCTCAACAATGGTTTGAGCCAAAACACCATCCGATGCTCCTTGACCCAGAATGACAAAAAGTAAGCACAGAGATTAATTTATTCTTTGCACATATTTTCACCCTCGTAATCATGTTTGTTGACTCCTTTAGGGAATGCAAATTCCACTCCTTGCCAATCGATAGGCAAAACTCACATGGCTGATTGCAGCAATGTACTATTGGCATTTGGCTGCCGTATGTGACTTAATTGATTGCACTGTCGCAGAATTTTGCGACAGATTCAATCAACAACCACAAAAATAGTGATTTTAATCATTAAGTGGTGACCCCTTTTGCTTGATTAATGACTTTGTGGAGACAATCCAGGTGACATTGAAACATTGGCTATGTGGAATATTTTGCGATTGGTTTGGATGATATCATTATTCGCCATTTTTTAAGCTTGATGCAATCTACAAAGCTATTTTTTGTCATTTGTCATTCCAGCTATAAGACAGGCATTTATGTCATCCTCTGCACAAAGCACGGCTGCATCTTCAGGTTTATGTGAATCATGAAAACCGCGGTTGTGATCATGTGTGTTAGTTAGCGTCAAGTCACAGTTCATCTGACCGTGAAAAGTGTTGCCACATCTCCTTAACCTAGCATCGAGATTGTTACACTTGAACCCGACACAGGGGCACATAGGTGATTTTGACAGCGATAGCTCAGTGGCTGGGTTGGAATTGAGGCTGCAGAGAATGAGATGCTACCCACAGATTTACACACCTCCACCGGCTCAGTGCACATCATTAAAACCAGAGGCCGCATGGAGTGGCTTCATCTCTGTCCCAGCCCACACAGGCAACGCTGGGCCCCACACACTGATTTATTTCAGCTGTCTTTCTCAACGGCAGTGAGAGCAAGAAAGAGAGAGAGAGAGTCAGAGAGCGAGCGAGAGAGAGAGATTGGAGCAGCCCAGTTCCACTCATGTACACATGATGAATTTCATTTTCAGTGGTGAACATGCATCCTCTGTCAAAAGAAGCGTTTTTTTTTTCTAGTCTCTCTCCAGCAACATCCCATGTGATGTTGTAGAACTGCACTGTTTTGAAGAAAATACTTTGTCGTCTTTTGACAGAGCATTAGTTACTCGTTTACGCTGCGCTTTTGTAGTAGGAAAATCCATGTTTTATAAACGGCCACACCATTGTATTCTTGCCAAGCTTAGGTGTTGTTTTTGATCACAGTTTATTAGTTGCACATTTTTTTCAGATCCACATAAAACAAGTAGATTCAGGAAGTCACCGCCGCACTGACCAATCAGATCCAGGATGTCCAGCCGCAGGGAAAAAGCTTACCGTGTGTGGCACCTCCAGGACTTTGTACGATTAGTGTCATTTAATCAACTTGGAAAGTGTAACGAGCCAAGCTACAAGCTATTATACGTCAATTACACAGCAGCTTAATTACGCTGAAGTTTACCCACCAGAGAAATATAACTAGGTAAGTTATAATAAAATGACAAAAGTACAGCTAACCCACATTAAAAGCCATTTCAGATGGGCAGAATATCTAAAACAAAAACGACATTTTAGCATTTTGTAATTGTACAATTGGGCCATAAATCAACACTCATAAATTGCTTTGTAAATCGATAATCGTGCTTCTGAATAGCACAACGATATCAATGCCTTGGACTCATGCAGTGAGAGCACTGTGCTATAATTAACAGGACTGAGCAGTGCATAATTGGTATTAATCAATTAATGTATGAGAGAAACAACTCAAAGTTACTTTTTTAGTTATTCTTTTTTTTTTTTGTTAGTCTTAATCTGGCTTCTCATTGTCCCTACCGCCCCTTCTCTAAATTCCCTTCACACACAAAGTGTTTGATTCTTTTGCCCACAAAATTAGGTTGCTCACTCCTGTTATGTTAGCTGTTACTGTTTGCTGAGGTCTGACTGAGTCATGATGGCTATCTCAGCGGGCGTTTGTTGTATAACCTGAATGTGTGTCCTTAAATTTGGGCCGGGTGTCTGGGATATGTTGAAAGGTGCTTCTTTTTGAGCTTGCACGCTGAACACCAGAAACTCAAAAAGATGATTTTATAAAAAGTCAAAGGTCCATTTGTTGAGTTTTATTGCAATTAAAAAAAATATTTTTCATACAAAACAACAAAAGTACGAACTAAAATAGAACATTTTCACTGTCACATGAATTAAACCGTTGAATCGAAAACAAGTAGCAAGTAGGCTCAGAACATTACAAGCAAAGCGATCAATAGATAGTGTCTTTCACAAATCAACATTACGTAAAACACATTTCAATGCATCCATCCATTTTCAACACCTCTTCTCCTGAGCAGGATTGTCCGGGGGGGAGGGGACGGGGACTGTAGCCTATCCCAGCTGGCTTTGGATGAAAGACGGACTACACCCTGAACTGGTCACGAGTCAGTCCCAGAGAACACAGAGAGGAACAACCATTCACACCCACATTCACACCGTTACGGTGTAGGAACCGACCCCACGCTGCCCAATCAGAAGTCAGACGAGTAGAACACTACTTCATCAGTGATGGAAACAAATTTAAGACCTTTAAAAAAAGCAGAATGATTTAAGACATTCTGTTCTGTTCAGTTCTATTTCTTTCAAAATTGAAGGCAATAGTTTGGCATTTGTGTAAAGGAATTTAATGGTTGAAATGCTGACACAGGTCTCATCTAAACGGACATGTTCTGGTTTGTTTGTATAACCCGATCAAAGACAGACGACTCAGCAAGTGTCTGAGAAAATCTGATCCTGTTTTCTTTGTTGCAAGGTTCAACTCATTTCCCTTTCTGCCTTTTGCTTTCTGTGGACTACACACTTTCGACAGAACTTTTTTTCCTTCTGCATTGTGTGTTTTGAACTAAATTATCAGGTTAGAATTGTGAATGTCTGTGAAACACTCGCTCACACGAAATAATTCAACAGTGTGTTGTATTGTCACGGCCACTATTAACAATCACAAATGTGGGTTTCCTGCTGGGGATTGTTTAATGTCTGGTCAACACTTCTCATCTTGTACTTGTTCAGAAAGTCTCACCACAGTTCTGCTGTTTCTACAGTAATTACACACAGACTGTACATACAGCTGACAAAAGACTTTTTTTCCCCGTCTGACTGCTAGTGACAATTCTGTACTCATGCTCAGTAATATTACTCTTGGAAATTTTTTCCAAACAGTTTAAGGTCTTTAACCAGCCCCTTTGGCCCTTCCTTTCTTTTTCACTTCATCAGATCGCAGATTGGAGACTAGTTTATGTAAAATTTCTAAATACTGAGGCATTTTACTTGGCAATCAACAAAAGCTGCCTAAAGTGGGAATAACAATAAAACAGGTGTCCAAACAAAATTATTCACTCTTTATCATTAGAGTCATTAGTGAGGTTGTGCAAACGCAATATCCATTTGCGATACCGCTTGTCCCGTTATGGGTTGCAGGAAGCTGGAGCCTGGAGGCAATTTCAGGCAAAAGGCAGTCTAGAGTAAACCCTGGATAGGTTGCCTGTCAATTACAGGTCACAGGGAGACAAACAAACATTCACAGAAGAACACACACACACACACACACACACACACACACACACACACACACACACACACACACACACACACTCAAAATTACCTACATACTATTTATCCTGCTAATCTAAAAATACAAATGGGAATATTTGGAAAAGAAATTGTCATTTTACTATCAAGATATTTATGTACTGTTTGTCTTCAAGGAAAATAATATGGTGACACTCCTCAATTGACCAACCACCACTGGTTGATGAATCAAAAACACTACTCAAACTTGGTTGCTAGCTCTATGGTAACAATCACTGTTCATTTATATTCCAGAGGAGAAGTTAAGACTTGAAGGTTCATAATGATGGTGGATTGGCAGCTGGTAATCAAGTGAAAAAAAATCTATTGGCAAGTCCCAGTGGGCTGGGACATCAATAGTCTCTATTCTGTGTCATTAAGCATTATAATCACTGCCAGCTACACTGACAACAAAACCATTGTATAGCCTTTATTGCAGTGAGGCTCAATGTGGTCACAATGACAATACAATTTCAGTTGTACGAAACCATTTAGTCCCTAAGACATTTTCCTCATGCCTTGTCATGGTAAATAATGATGTGTTTGATTTTGTGGAGGCGTAACAATCTTTGACAATTGCATTGACAAGTGTATTCCTGAAAGCAGGTGCAACACTGTCAATTTTAAGCCAAATTCTGACTTGACTTCCCCTGAACTCCAAAACTGTACTCATTCCGATCCAGAGGGCTATATCTGTGAGCAGGTTGAACCAACACTTGCTTAATATAAACCTCAGTTTTGAGTTGACATCCTCTGAACTCAAAAAACTGTGATCTTTCAGGTCCAGGACTCATGATCTAACTTAGTTAAATCAAATCCAAACACACTTACCTTGAGCTAAATGTGTGCATGGCCGCAACAAAATGACATCTATTCACCATGGAAACCATTACATACTTTCCCTTTGGAATTGAAGGCAGTCGTGAGCTTAGAGTGACTATGAAAATATCCTTATTCTATTTAAAAATAAATTGTCAAATGTATATGTCATTTATTTATTTGAACCAATCGTCAGTCAATGTATTACTGAGAGACATTACTTACATTTTCTTATTTGTATTTATTATTTAATTCACCCATTTTAGGTAATTTGGCGATATTTAATGTGACAAATAATACAGCAATCCTGATCATGTAAACGCTCAGTAAGCTGGTGTAAACAAAAAAGCCGACACCTGTATTTTCACCACCTCTGAATTTGACTGGTTCCAGTCTGAGCATCAGCATGTCTATCCTTCCATTCATCCATTATCTAAACCGTTTATCCTCATGAGGGTCATCTGTGTGCTGGAGCCTATCCCAGCCGACTTCGGGCAGTAGGCGGGGTACACCTTGAACTGGTTGCAACACAAAGACAAACAACAATCCGCACTCACAGTTACGCCGAGGGACAATTTAGTGTTCAATAAACCTACCATTACATGTTTTTTTGGAATGTGGGTGGAAACGGAAGTACCTGTACCAGGAGAAAACCCACGCAGGCACAGGGAGAAAGTGGAAATTCCACACAGGAAGTCCGAAACCGAAGTCAAACTCTGGACTTCAGCACTGTGAAGTGGACGTGCTGACCACCACAGTGCCACTATTATAATCTAATAAAACATAAAATGTCAGTTCAAATAAATGACTTCTACATCACTCGTAGGAAATTGCTTTTCGTACAGGGTTGTAAGGACAATTAGTTCATAGACATTTAACTGAGCATGACACACCATTGCTTTTTTGAAATATGCTTTGTTGTTGAATGAGAAATTAATTTGAAAATGCCACTCATCATTTTAGATTTTGTTGTGTCTCAATACTGATTGGGATCACAGATAAGTGGACAAGCCGTGTGAGAGGTACTAAGTAAGGGTTTTGCATACAAAACCTGCTAGAAAGCTTTACAGAATTTCTCTGAACTGGCTAATTCAGAATTTCCTTCACTTTCAGGTCAATTTCAACCAAGGTTCGACATAAAATCTGGGGCTGTCTCGATAGACATGCCTCTACAACATTGTGGGGACATTGCGGACAGTGCCACTCAATTGGCAAGAAGTAAAGGGTGTGTTCAAACTAAAGGGTGATTGATCATACTCAGCTTCCCTGCTAGGGTCTATTCATGGTTCTGGAGATGAAGGTCCATTTGGAAGTCAAATTTCAGATTCAGGAAGAGCAGTGTTGTTTTCATCCAAGCCGTGGAATAGCACAGTACCGCTGCACCCTCAGCAGGGTCCTTAAGAATGCATGGGAGGTCGCTTATCCAGTCTACAACTGCTTCATGAACTGCGGCCTCCTCTCTACATCCCCACCCCTCTCTCGTCTGTGTCACTTGCTCCCTGATTATTTCGACCTCACCTGTTTACCATCCCTAGTCAAGCCCTGTCTATATTCCCCTTGTGTGTCTTGTCTCATTGATCGCTCGTCCATCCTCATTAGGTCACGTTTCATCATTTTCTCTTATCGGCGTAGCCGTAGTTTGCCGCACTGTTTTACAATCTTTTTCGAGCCAAGGCACATTTCTTTCATTGAAAAAATCCTGTGGCACACCACTGCCTGAAAATGTGAAAAAAACTTATTTTAACAATTAAGTGTTATATTGTTACTATAAGCATTTTTTTTTTAAATTAACTTAATTTTTGAAAATTAACTCAATAATATAACACATTGAATAGGAATCAAATCAACATGAATCCAATATTTGGTGCATTCGTTTTAATGGCAAGTAAAATATAGTCAATTAGAACTTTACCTTGCTCAGGATCTGATTTTTTTTCTTGTGTGACAGCTGGTTCTTTTTCTCATGGTTTTGTCTGCTTTTTGAAGATGATGTGGTTCTTTGCTGGAATCTTCAACTCTCACTGGAGGGGTTTGCAGCCAAGCGTGAAACTGTTGGGGTGAGAAAAGGCACCTACAAATCTGTCATTATGGTCCTCGGTCAGGAAAGGGTGGAGTGCACTCTCAAGGTCGGAGATGAGAACCTGCCCGAGGGGAGGCGTTGAAGTACTGTATATTGAAGTCTTGTTCATGAGTGAGAAAAGCATGGATCGGGAAATCGACAGGCAGATCAGTGTAGTACGTGTAGTGATGCAGACTCTGTATCGGTTTGTAGTGGTGGTGAAGCTTAGCCAAAAGGCACAGCTTTTTCTTAAACGGTCGATCTTATGTTCCTATCCTCACATATGGTCAGGGCCTGCGGATTGTGACAAATAGAACAAGATCCTAGATCCAACCGGTTTGCGAACAACAACAACATGGGGGTACTGGTCATTGTCATTCATGAATGACAATGACATAAATGTTCAAAGTAAAAAAAAAAAAATAATAATAATCTGAGCTGACTTTTTTTTCCCCCAGGGTGTGGGGATGCAATGAATCCGACGCATAAACAGTCAAAGCCATTTGACAAAAAACCTAGCATAAATATATATGAATTTATATCTGGCTAAAATTGATATGTTCATGAAGTCTTTTGTTTCTCACAGAATTTGGTTTAGCCTGATGTGATCATACAGCTTTCCGGCGCCTGTCATTAAGAACTGTGATAATTCCAACAGTAACGGTTAGATGAAACTTGGCAATTAAAGTACATGTTGTTCATTTCATTTGAAATCCAGTATGTGTGTATGTGCCTGTATGAATGAAAGGATGAAGTTAGGGACTTCATGCATGAGATGAGTTAATTCTCACATAATTATCATCTGGAAGTGTAAAAATAAACACAATCATTATACTATCTATATTAGATATGAGCGGTCCAGTGGTTAGCGCGGCGACCTCACAGTGCAGATGTGCAGGGTTCGACTCTGGCTCCAGCCTCCCTGTTTGGACTTTGCATGTTCTCCGGTTTCCTCCCACATTCCAAAAACATGCAGGTTAATGGAACACTCTATATTGTCTCTAGGTGTGAGTGTGAGCGTGGTTGCTTGTTCGTCTCTCTGGCAACCGGTCAGGGTGTCCCCCGCCTACCACCTCAAGACAGCTGGGATAGGCTCCAGCACCCCCCGCGTCCCTTGTGAGGATAAAGCCGATCAGAAAATGGATGGATGTATATATGTTAAATATGAATTATGACACATCGTGTCTACATACATTATATGAGACATTGAATAAAATAGAAAATCATATAGTATAAATAATTTAAACAATAGCACAATGACAATAATAGTAATTAAAGTGAATGCTCTTAATTATATATATATATATATTCCCCCGCCTACTGCCCGAAGGCTGCTGGGATAGGCTCCAGCACCCCCCGCGACCCTCGTGAGGATGAAGCGGTTCGGAAAATGGATGGATATATATATATATATATATATATATATACACACATATATTAGAGGTGTCAAATTAACGCGTTAATTGTGATTAATTAATTAGTTGTGTTTATGTTTTTGATCGCATTAATCTAAATTTTAATCTCTAACTTTATTGTTTCGGTAGGTGTTGCTTCTTGTGTTCGAGTTGTTGATGGGGAAACAACTGTCAGTCACAGCCTGACGCGGATATTGATTGGCTGCCATTATGTTGGGGCTTGTTTAGCCGAAGCTAATAGGCTCCCATTGGAGTCGAGTGGGCTTAGTAAGCCAGTGAGAAGTGGAGAAGTGAAAATGGAGGAGCATATATGAGTTCTCGCCACAATGAATGGAAAATTATTTTTCAAAAATGCCCTGACGGCACTATTGATATAAGTAGAGTGTTTTGCTCATTTGTAAGAAGGAGTTTACTTACCACCGAAGCAGCTCAAATTTAGCCTCCCACATCAATGCAAAGCCAGTCGTGAGTGCAGCCACAGCTAACATTAGCAAACAAAGCGTGTGCAATATAGCGAGCGAGCCATACATAGCAAAGCTCTTCGGCAAACTAAACTTCTTCGGCAGACTACTAGAAGTGATAAACTGTGTAGAAGCACCACCACGAATTGCGAGGCATACGTTTGCATGTGTCCTCTGTGAGAGCTACTGCGAGAAGTGACTAAATGATTTAGTTTAAGCGGAGTATGGATGGATGGATAGTTTGTGACGGTCTACAGCTTCTCACTGTCCTGGAAAAATTATGCCATAATAATAATGACAGCTGGATGTGAAAAGCCATTTTGACTTTAATTCAGCCAAGTCTGCAATCGTAGCATTGATTGGCTTTTGTCTTGGACAGAATATTATTCACTCATGGAAACTGTTTAATCTGGGGATTTGAGTTGTTTTTACAGATTTGAACAGAACGTTGTGACATACATTCCTTCTCTCAACCGTGTGTTGCCCAAAACCCTTTGAAACAAATCTTTCATGGTGTACGTGTGCATTGTATTTTAGAACGGAAAATAGAGGAGCTTACATTTTGCTTGCTAATCAAAAGCCAATCAAATAAAGGGCTCTAAAGCCTGCATAGCATGCAGGTGTTTTGCACCTACGGGGTGGCAGTCATGCCATATTAACCGCTGCCTTTGAAATATGAGATAGTGTGGCATGATAAAACATTTGATGCTGAAACAGACTGATAGTTGCACACCAACTGGAGCCAAAAAGAGGCTTCAAATTTGCATGTTACATCCAGGACATTAGGTTTAAGGCTTCCAACCATCTATGATAAATTCCATGCTCTGCGGTGGTATCTGTGCACTCGGAAGCTCTGCAGGTACTGACAAATTGCAGTATTTGGGTTGGTGTGGATATTATATTATATTAGAATACCTTTGAAAGCATCCACACACGCACATGTGTACACACACCCTGCCTCTCACACCCAAAGCACCTACATTCCCATCGGTGCATATGTTGGACACAATCAAGTCTTCAAAAAACACTACTGCCTCACCACAGAATAGGTGAAAAAATGAAAACAAAGCACTATGCCGCTCTATGTATGGAATTTACGAAGTAACTAGTGTGTTAATTAATTGTCATATGATATTCCATCTATACTCCATTCAAAACCATATCTGCAAATTCACAAAGCTGAGAGAGAGAGAGAGAGAGAGAGAGAGAGAGAGAGAGAGAGAGAGAGAGAGAGAGAGAGATTGTAAGGACTAAACAAATGAAAACTGACAGTTGGGAAATGGACTTAGAAAACCATCCACTTTCACATGAAAGCATGTGTTTGACTTCTTTTAAAAAATCTAGAAAGTGCAAACAGCTTAGAACAGGCCAGCCATTCAGATTTTGGGTCTTCTATTATTTGAATTTGAATTTTGAATACAACTTTATTGTCAAATGTGCTGTACGTATGTGTAACATACAGCACAGATGAAATTTCTTCCCCCTCAACATAAAACAAGAGGAGCCGCTGCGGGTGTCCGCGCCGCCATCAAAAGAAAAGTTGACCCAAAAAAATGACAAAATAACAAAAGACAACACATGAAACACAGACAATTGTGCAATCTTAACCACTTTCCTGCATACACTTTGTTGTTTGAAGCCGTAATAGATGAAAGAGGAGGGAATCAAAGTGTCCTTTTCACCAGTGGATCAAAGACGTCATGCGGCAATGTGCACACGTCTGCTACAAGCTAAGCTGTAGCAACAAGAAGCTGTAGCATTAATTTGATAAATTCAGAAAAGTGTTCATTTTCACAGTGAGTGTGTTTCGTGTACATGTAATTGTGTGCATGCGTGAGTGTGTGTGCATGCGTGTGTGTGTGTGCATGCGTGTGTGTGTGTGAGTGAGTATAAATACAATAAACTGCAGCTGTCCGTAAACAGACACTCCAACAGACCCCTTCAGTATTAATTACAGTGGCTATTAATCAGATCGCCACATAAATGTGGAATCCCCTATAATTCAGTTTTCTGAAGTGGGGCAGCAATGTTAACTGAATTTGATTGGGCACTCATATGATGCAGCACATAGAACCTTCTTAAGGTAATGTGTGGCAGTCACTCAATACCATCAGCTGCACAGTGGTGTTGTGGTCTTTTTAAATAATAGCCTTTTGATTTCGGGCAAATGAATGTCCTGCCATCTGTCATAATTATATGGAAATAACAGATTAAAGTAAACAACGGATTTGCATCTGCCTTCTGCTACACGCTTTTGGGGGAAGCCCTTTGAAAGTTTTTGACTCTCACAAACAGAACCATCACAAGAGCCCAGCCTCAAGGGGGTCACATGAAATGAATATCCATCCATCCATTTTCCGTACCGCTTCATCCTCACTAGGGTCGCGGGGGGGTGCTGGAGCCTATCCCAGCAGTCTTCGGGCAGTAGGCGGGGGACACCATGAATTGGTTGCCAGCCAATCGCAGGGCACACAGAGACGAACAACCATCCACGCTCACACTCATACCTAGGGACAATGTAGAGTGATCAATCAGCCTGCCATGCATGTTTTTGGAATGTGGGAGGAAACCGGAGCACCCGGAGAAAACCCACGCAAGCCCGGGGAGAACATGCAAACTCCACACAGGGAGGCCGGAGCTGGGATCGAACCCGGTACCTCTGCACTGTGAAGCCGACGTGCTAACCACTGGACTACCGGGCCGCCCCATGAAATGAATAATTGGGCCCAATTATTAATAATACCCTACAGACAGCACTTACTTGGCTCTATATATTTGATAAATTCACATAGCAGTGCTACTTCCAGTCAATAGTTTTGAATGATGCCCTTTGTGACAACCGCTGACAAGTATTATCATAGACAGCATTTGTAGTACCTATACATAAATGACATCTTGAGGACATCAACGCCGTAGCCGTATTGGATGTGGCAAAATGAAGCGTTTTGTGAAGATGTCTCGTTCACTTGCTCCTTGGAGATATCAAGCAAGTCCTCACTGCATTCATTCTGCACCATTGCATCTGATTGTATTATGTCATTGTAATTTAATTTTACGAATGTTATTTCCTAATATTTATGGCTAATACAGTGGGCACATGCAAAATGGCAGATGCACTGATATGTTGCTTTGAACGGCGTAGTCTACCTTTCGCCCAAAGTCAGCACCCCACCTTGACCATGTTCAGGAGAAGCGGTTTTGAAAATGGATGGCTGAAATCATGTTTATTCTTAGTCCACAAACTCAATACAGTATTAATCAGAGTACAGTCAAACCTCGGTTTTCAAACGTCTCGGTTCTCGTCCAATTCGGTTTTCGACCAAAAATTTTGAGTTTTTTATGCCTCAGATGACGAACAAATTTCGGTTCTCGAACAAACTGAGCACACTTGAATGCACCATTTGACTCCTCACGCCTTCCTTACACCAGGAAGTGACGCTCCTTCGGGTAGACGAGGAAGTGAGGCTTCCTCGTGTTGCTTTCCATTGTGAGCAGACGTGTTCAGTAAACATTTTTATTTTAAAAAGAGCGTGGTTTCGGTTTTCGAACAATTTCGGTTTTCAAACAGCCTTCTGGAACGGATTATGGACGAAAACCGAGGTTTGACTGTACCATGTTTTGACGCTTTTAAATCAAATTGTCTTTATTTCCCCTTTCAATTACATAATAGTTTCACATACTTTTCTTTGTAGTGACATGTGTCTTTCATACTGAAGCATTTCAACATGCAGCAAATAGTATTTTTTATTCAATATTTGCATTTCAGACAACTAAAATAACGGCAAGTCCAGAGATGCTCAATGTGCCAATTTCCTACAAAGTATATTTGTCCCTCCAGGTCCATCCACCACAATATTATCATTTTTTTTTTTCTCTTCGTCAAGTTTGTGTTTACATTGCCATAGTATTTCTTCGTTCTGTCTTCCCTACAAAGTTCATCTTGTGTAACTGCCCTTTTACAGCAATGGACCCAGTCTACTTAAAGTGCTAGGAGTGAGACAAAAAACCCTCGTGTGGGAAGAAGAAATCACAAAACTTTGCATCGTAAGTTTGATATGGGGGGTCTGAACCAATGTGTTGTGCCAAAATATATATGGTCAATGTAGATATTTCTGCTTTGGGCATGTATACACAAGGGTGAAAAATAAATGTTAGGCACTGACAGGATGATGTCGGAGCATTGCTGCTCAGTGCCAAATGCGAATGGACTATCAATGGGCCCCTTGCAGCTAAAGCCAGCGGGAAACCAGCTTACATTGCCACTTTTACCAACAACTTCTGTTAATTCTTGTTAATGTCTGGTGGTGGTCGGAGAGTCCGCAGGCGCACACTGGTGACCATACTTGCCCAGAGCAGCTGCGACTATATTCGTAGTTTGCCACCACCAGAGTGCGAATGTGTATCATCACAATCTGGACTTTTCATAACATGTTTAATATAATTCGGCAAGGCCCCTCGATGCCCATCTTTAAAACCCGCCCCAAAACTCACTTGTATTCTTTGACATTTGACTCAGCATGACTCAGACTTGATCTTAGTTTTACTGTTTGGTGCTTTCTACCATCTTTGTTACTGATTTTTTGCTTTATTGTTGGATATATGTTAGTTGCTCCATGTACAGCACTTTGTATGTTGCATTGCATGTTTAAAGGTATGGCCAAATCTCTTTTAATTTAAAAAACAAAGAGATCAGAACAAGACCTTATTTATTTTTTGTTTGTTTGTCTTTCAATCACATTGTTGATCAGCGTGGAATTAAATGAAGCACAATTAAAAGCTTGGGGGAAAATGTTTCAATTAAGGTCAAAATTGAAATGTAGGCACATGTTCTATGTTGGATTCAGTGCCTCACCAGTCATGAATCTCAACATACATCACTGCATTTGGTGCCTCCACATCAATATATGACAATGCATCCACTTTGAGAAGCGTGTTTTGAGACCAGGGACCCACAAAGTGCTGGGGAAAAAAAAGCCCCAAATGGTTCAGTTATCGTTTGAGGGACGTGACCAGAAATGCAGGAGTAAGTGTAAAAATGGACACAATGGTTGCATATCGAAAATTGACCACATGCCTCAATTATTTTAAAGGTAATTAGGTATTTGTTAATTTTACTGAATGCCTCCAATGAATATTTGTTTTCTAAAGCTTTATGTGTGTGCGTGTGTGTGTGTGTGTGTGTGTGTGTGTGTGTGTGTGTGTGTGTGCATGCGTGCGTGCGTGCGTGTGTGCGTGTGTGTGTGTGTGTGTTCACCATGGCACCTGTTTTGCTCATTGTATGTGTACTGTAATACAGTATAGCAAGATCACAAAATATGTCCTTGATTGTGTAACTTCACATTTTATGGATAGGCATACACTCCAGAGGCCCAGCAATTCTCATCCAAGGAATTGAATCCACAATATGTCCCCTTTAAGCCAAAGTTCCATCTGCAACATCGAGGACCCACAAGTACTTGGCAATATGTACTTTTGTTCGATGAGGTTTGATGCGTTTGTGCCAGGGATATTTTGAGTTGTATTTGTTTTTAAATCAGTTGTTTTTCAATGGCCACACAACACATTCAATAAAAATACTAAATGTGGACACTGCCAATATCTGTTGAAATTGAAATGATATTTTTGACAGATGAAATGACCATGATTCAGAACATCTAAGATGTGTCTTTCTGAAGATTTAATTTGAATAAGAATAGGTTCATTGCTTTAAGTTAAACTTAAATTTAATTCACACATTTTACTGCTCATATTCTACGAGGAAACCATTTTGTGCTTTTTCTTTTAAAAGTGCTGTCACAGAGTAGTCGATGTCGAACTCATTGTGCTAGATTTGTGAGATAAAATGCTTCGGTCTACTTCCACGACAAGATGAGGAGACAATTACAAGAAAATAAATAAATAAATAATTAAAATAATGTCACAAAGTAAAGTATGAAACCCACAAGTATTGGCAACAATCTGCCAAAGCATGAAATGACAGGTACATTTACATTTACAATGAAATGAGTGAAAATCCGGCAGGCGATTGGTCGCTCGGCTAATTTGACATGTCGTGATCATGCTTTATCATTAGCTCTAGTGTTTTCTTCGGTTTTCACATCATTATACAGTATGTAGTTTTTCAATAGCACATAAGAAAATGCACACTCCAAAAAACAATGATTGACAGGGTACTGTGGGCAATGGTCATGCAAAAAAGGGGAGCAGTCTGAGGTTTATCATGCAACCTTCAGTGACTAACTAGACTGGCAGCTTGAATTTGGGCAATAACTGTCACAATGCTCTATGAGTAATTTAATGACCAGTAAAGACCCGTCCAAGAGCAGTGAGTCAATGCAATAGTCTGACGTAAGTGACGTAGAAGAGGAAGCGCTGCATCTTCTACCTCTGGAGTTGGTGGAGTTGTTTTAAAGTGACACAGAGGATGAAAATGTCATTGGATTTAGTGATTTGGAGTGACATTGATGGTTTTATGAACTTGTTAGCATGTTCTTTATTCTATAGTTATCTAAATAACTCTTAATATGTTACTTGAACATACCAGGCACGTTCTCAGTTCGTCGTTTATGCGTCATGTAACATTAGCATATTGTACACTTATTTAGCGTGGTGTTTTCTATTTTCTTTTTATTTCTTTAATTGCCTTTCAAGATGACATGTCTGTTCTTGGGGTTGGATTTTATCACGTAAATTTCCCCCCAAAATGCGACTTATACTCCAGTGCGACTTATGTATGTTTTTTTGTTCTTTATTATGCATTTTATGGCTGATGCGACTTATAATCAGGAGCGACTTATAGTCCGGAAAATACGATAGTCTCATTAGTGAGATACAACTTTGTTCCAACCAATTAGTCTGGACAACTACTAAGAAGGCAACTAGGATACACTATATCTGATGTTAACTTGACAGAAGAGAATGGAATGAGAGGATTTCCCCACAAGAGTAAAAGATTCATAGTCAACCAGATGTTTGTCCCACTTTGGAATGAGAGTGATGCAACTTGGATGTCACAAAACTCCAGGATCAGAACTTGCAGTGAACAGGAAATAACAGGACACTGAGAATTACTGAGCAGGTCGCGGCATTGTTGCGTTTTGTGGTACATGATTGATAAAAGCATTATAATCCATCACAAAGTTGGATCTGGGCACCAAGTGCACTGACTGTTCATTACAAATGTAGAGGTCGAAAGGATGAGAGCGCTGGTTAGTTACGATCATATTAAAAGGTGCAAGATTGAAGCATCTTGGGAGATGTGAAATGGTGTTCTTATTGAGACAGTAAGTGAAACATTGACGGCTACAATGATGTGGGGGTGGATTATACCTAAATGCATCACACAATGGAAGACAACAATGAATGAGTGAGAAGAGTAGCCTGAAAAGTATAGCTACATGTTACTGAACCAACAAACTGATCAAAGCAGTCCAAATTGCTGCGGTGAACTCAGGTGGCGCAACAAAGGATTGTGACAACTGATAAGAGTTTCCACACAATAATAATAGCTAGCGGTTAAGCAACATACAGTATTCTCGATAGTGTGTATGCATATTGGTATTTTTAAAGCTGTGATACACCTCGCAGTAAACAAAAATCTCAATAGTAAAAGCTTCTGGTCTACCTCTACTACTCAAACTATGAGATGAAACTGGACAGAGATTTTAGATTGGACCGGTAAATTGGTGCTGTTGTGAAATCCAGTTTCTTTCATCTTAGGAAGCTGGCTGAAGTGAAGCCTCTGCTTTCCCAACAGCACTTTGAAACAGTAATTTATACCTTCATCACATCTCGGCTGGATTACTGTAATGCACTTTACTTTGGGGTCAGCCAATCCTCCATTAAGCGTCTTCACTTGGTCCAAAATGCTGCTGCTCTCTTCTTGACAGCTACTCATAAGAGGGAGCACGTAACACCTACTCGGGCATCCCTTCAGTGGCTCCTGATACATTTTAGAGTTCTTTTTGAGATTGTATAGTTTGTTTTCAAATGTTTAAATGGCCTCCCCCAACCTTACCCCTGTGAGCTCATGCACCCGTACGGATCTGCTTGGTCCCTCAGGTCTGCGAACCAGACACCATATAAGTATCGAGGGCTATAAGCAGAGGCTCAGAGGGCATTGAGCCTTTTCTGTTACGGTCCCTCTTTTTGGAATGATAGTTTGATTGCACTTTGCAGTACAATGGTGCTGGGCATGAAAATTAGGCCAATGATTTAGGACAAACAGGAATAACTATAATAAATATTGTGTGTGTGTATATATATATATATATATATATATATATATATATATATATATATATATATATATATATATATACTTTACATTTCATAAAATGGCCTATGTATCTTGTTGTTGAGCTGTCTATGTTGACAGTTTGGCTGATTTGTCATGATTCATCTAAATCTGCATTTGCAAATTAACACTAATTAGGCCCACAATGTGATTACAGAAATACTCACTGAAATGAAATATCCCAACAAAATGTTCTGCTTTTCACATTATTTAGCAATCTATTTTTCCTTTATGTTTGAAGACATTCTTCATATTATGAATCAGAATAATTATTATTCACCTCCACTCCGCTTGGCTCATGTGCTCACATCTCAAATGCAAATCATCATATATTAGATTACACATTACAACAGTTCTAATTGCTGCAACGCAAATTAGTTTTGTCAGTTTTTTTTTTTTGTGATCAGACTTTGAATTGCCCATCTTTAAGAAGAGATCCCAAATATCATGACAAACAACGGCAATACAATCACGCCCCACCAAGGAGAGACTTTCCACTACCCGTTAAAAGCTGGGTTCAACATTTCCCTGTACACAGGCATGCCTTTGGTGAGTTTCAGTTTGGGTTTTACCGAACAGTCATTTGAATACACATCATTCTGGTCATCTATTTGATAAGATTTCACCTATGGAAAAGCTGAATATGTGAAAGGAATCGCAAAAGGTACTTCTGAGAGATGAAGTGATGGATAAATTATTTGAGCAGCTAGTATCTGCAATTAAATATTTGCACTCCTGAATGAATGCCTGAATGGTGGATTACAATCGTACTTATGTAACTCTCTGAATCCATCCATCCATTCATCCATCTATTCATCTATTTTCTAATCCGCTTATACTTATGAGGGTCGCGGACGTGCTAGCTAGAGCCTCTGAACTGGTTGCCAGCCAATCACACAGGGGCAAACAACCATCCGTGCTAACACTCACACCTAGGGATAATTTAGAGTGTGCCATTAGAATGCCACGCATGTTTGGGGAAACGGGAGCACCCGGAGAAAACCCACACAGGTAAGGGGAGAGCATGCAAACTCCACACATGAAGGCTGGAGCTGGAATCAAACTCTTCACCTCTGCACTGTGAGGCCGGCATGCTAACCAGTCGCCTACCGTCCTGCCGACTGTGTGTAAAAAGCAATTATTTTCCAATTTGCACAGGCAATTTTCCCAACACTAATATTAATTTTTATCTTAGTTTGTTTAAGGCAACTATATTGGGGGAAAAAGACCATTCTGTTTATGGGGCCATGAAAGAAAGAAAGGAGAAAGAAAAATGAAACACTCAAAAGTCACAGACCGGAGTCTCACATATAATTAAACTAACATGTCTGCTATTCCCCAAGGTAATTTCTAACATCGAGCAATGAAGACTCACTCCGTTAAAGAGAAAAACACACTGTCCTTTCTTTTAAATAATTCAAACTTGAGCTTCTGAATACATATTGAGCATAGCGCAAAGCGTAGTCTAAATGTGCGGAGTGTTGGAGTTTTCACTTTTTGTATTTTGCGAGACTTTCACATGTAGAATTTGGTGTAACTGGGCGTTTGCGCTTTTGTGTGCCATCATGGGATGGAAAGTAGTTTTTTTTTGTTTTTGTTTTTTTGTCCCCAGTCATTGTGTGAGGTGGCCAATTGGAGATGGCCTAGCACCTTCCGATCAGAAGCACTGACTTTTTATATCCTACATATTAAATGACAATATTTGTTTCATGAAGTTATTTGATGACCAAAAGGCTATTTCCCTCATTTTATTGTGTTTGTCTTCATTGTACAACATCCACTGTGTGGATGAGGATGTTCAATTTTTTGGCTATTCAGATTTCAACCTCGATCAGCATACAAGTCAATCTTATCTGTCCAGCGACTTCAGAATCAGCAGCACTGGCCGAAGTAACTTAAACAAACTATGTTAGTGATAGAATTGTGACCTTCAACCAATCATATTTCAAATTTGATCCCTGGTGTCTTGGCTTCTGGTGTGTGATGGTGCCTGTGTGCGTGGCACGCTGTCCACTGCTGTCAACTTGTCTCGTGCTGTTTCTGTAATTTATTTATGAGCAAAGCCAACTGGAGGCAAAAGTACGATGGCCAAATATTGCTGCACTTTTTAAATTTCCTTATGCGAGTGCATTGCAAATGGAACAAAAAAATTAAATGATTTTACCGCTTCCCTGCTTGGTGGAAGAAAGAGGGAAGCTTCTATAAATTTCAGAGCACACGTAATGTATTTTGCATTCGTGGTGTGATGATCAGGTGGCATATGTGTTTCTGCTGTTAATATGTTAAAAGCTATTGCGAATGAAAAACAACATCTGACTTTATATATGTGGAAACTTGGGGATTAATATATTATTATTGATAATTATTGAATATACATATTGTAATATGTATATTCAAAAATTCTATGCTTGTATTTTTCAAGGTCCAAATGGAATAAAAAGTCTTTATTTTTCTAAAAGTAGGTGATAGCTCCTTCAGCCTACACGACATTATGCTGCTATGTTTGGGTGTGAAGGCTAACAAAAGGTAAAGAATAGCAGTGGACCCAAAAGCAAATGGGAGACAGTTGATAGAGGTTTCAGGGAATGTTTAATGGAAGTGAGAGTACAATGACCCAGGTCTGGACACAAGAATGGCTGGCAACAAGAAGGTGAGGTTCTGGCTTAGAGATGAAGGAAATGGCAGAGTGGATGAGTGTTGAATCAAGTAGCCCGTGGAGGAAACGCAGAGCCAGGCCGGGCAGGGATGCACTTGTAGGATGGCAGATGAAAGGTTAAGGAACCAACACAGCTCCAACTTGCATGCGTGCATGGCCAATATACCACTCAAAATGCACACCGGCTTGCAAATCAGCAGAGGTCTGATACTCAGGAGGTAATTGCTGATCAGCCGCAGGTATGTGAACACCCTCCATAAATCACCTACGCCAAACAGAGGGCCGCCGGAAGTGCACTTGCCAAAGTAAAGGAACAACGATGAACAATCACACAGAAGTAAAAAAGGGTCTGTGACCAAATATCACATCTGGATCATCTTGATTTGGGTTACCATGCTGTCTCCCTTGCATAAGTGCTGCGTTGTGTGATTGTTCAAACAATTCTATGCAGTACATTAATGTTGTATGTATGTGAATCTACAGTAAGGCATTCTGTCTGAAGATATTAGTTAATAAGCTTAGGTTTCCAAAATATGGAACGGGTGAGTGTCATGCTGATTGTCTGTCCCAGGTCACAGAGACCGCACACAGGAAAACAGAAGACAGTAAAGGACAGACAGTAAACCTGAAATGGACGAGATAGCAATGAATGACACTATAACAGAAGCCTAGCATGACAGATCGATGGCAGAGTGTAACATTTGTCAGTGTAGGCGAACTGAAATCAAGCGCCACTTGGAAGAGAAGCGAACCCTGAAGTGTGAGCTTGACAAGAGGAAAACAGATGAAGGGTTCTTGAAGTATGGCAATGTTAAAGTGAATACCTACATTGGCTTTCCCATATTTTGAAGTTGTGCCGGTAATAGGTGTGCTCAACTGTGTTGTACGATTGCATTTATGAAATGAAATTTGTAATTTTGTTTTCAAATAAATAGACACTTTTTCCCCCTGTCAATTGTTTCTGCCTTTAAACTAAAATATAGGGATGTGTCAGTCTTCGAGTTGGTTCTTTGAAGTGACCGATGATTGGTCAATTAGTGTGGCTTCATCACTGACTGATCGGAATAGAAGGGGAGAGTGGCAGCAGTTCCCCAGAGATGTAAGAGAGAAAGAAAGCAAGAGGTCACAAGTAGGTAGACAACACAAACACATTGCGAAGGAAGAGTGACGGAAATGAGTGACAGCAGGAGAAAGAGTAAATTCTGGACTCACCTTAACTCTATTGGCAAAACAAGAGCAGCACGTGTCTCTGCAAGGAGGAAATATGACATGAATGAATGATATCAGTACTGTACCGATTTCCTATGCTTTTGTTGAGCATTAATGTTAATATATCAATTTAACACATATATTTTTTAACATATAACATTTGACTCATAACAAAACAACATCATGAATTCAGAAGAAATGAGACAGAGGATGAAGTAAAAATAAAAATACATCTTCATTCCTTGTGCAGTTATTTTTTTCCGAGAATGCAATGTCCAATGCTTGGACCGAAATTTAGCAAAACATATTTAGCAAAACATAAATAAATACATAGTAAATAATAATAATAATATATTTGGAATAGGATGGGGTGGCACGGTGATGAATGCAACCCTCCAAATTGTCCCGAGGTTTTTCGCCTGTGTATGATTGGCGGGCAATCAGTTCAGGGCGTACAACGCTTACTGCCCAAAGACAGCTGGAATGGTGATTCCACGCACACTCAGACACGCCCCCCCCGATTTAGTGGGGGAAGACAGACTTCTCGGTGTCGACGTTGGGCAGAGGAGAGTGACATGATTTGGCTCCCCTTCAGCCCCAATTGCGACAATATATTTGATATTTCATCAACTGTCTTTGTTTGGTTTAGCGACAGGCAAGTTGCACTTATTTCCAATTCCGGAAAAAAAAATATTTTTATCGCTGGTGAAATCCTGCATGTGTGTGTGATGTCATTAGGCCGGTGTGCGTACTCTGCCCTAAAGTGTGCCGTGCTTTTCGGTGGGTTTAGTTTGCATTCATATTCTCTGATGTACCCAATACTGTTTGTTTGTTTGTTTGTTTATTTATTTATTTATGCATTTTTATTTATTTATTTTAATTTATTATTGTTGAACGCAACATTTAATTTTGGTCCCATTTGAACTGTTCAATCAACCAAATGATGAAACCAAGATGAAGCAAACTTTTTCAGCCTTAAATGTTAATAATGTTTTGGGGTTTTTTTGGGCGAGGTGGGGCGGGTTTGTGGGTGGCAGAGTGCCTTGTTTCTGAATGCTTTTTGGAATGACTTTTTGGAGGTGAAACAAAATCCACATTTTAATGCACAATCAACATTCAATGCCAGTTTTAAATGTTTGCTCACGTTGAATATGAATTAAACATATCTTCCATCTCAGCTGGCACAATTTGCTCTTTGCCGAGATGAGATTAAATGTATCTTTATAATTCATGGTTCCTATCCTGTCATCTAACCGTAATGTGTTGATTTACTCATCTTTTGTAGGGGGAAACATGGGACATTTCATGAAACAACTTGAGGATAAAACTTTGCCATTAAAGAAGTCAAACTCTGAACATTTTTTTTTTCTTTTCGATCCATGGGGGGTAGAAATATAAAAGTCATGAACACTAAATACACAAACCACTGAAGTGTGGATCAGAGCCATCAAAATTGCGCATTTGGGGCGGAAAAACTTCCCTTGATATTTTTTCCCCCCTACTTTAAACAAAATGAAACCTTGCAGCTCTTCACCCATTCTTGAAAAGGCAACTGTTGGCAAATGGGTTGTTATGCTGCTGCATCAAGGGAACATACTAATTTGTCTTTTGTCTCACATAATGTCAATCATTGAATTAAACAATCTCTGAGCCTCTGGAGGGACTGAAACAGACTGAGAAAAATTGTTGTCACTATTTAAAATTTTTGTAACGTGAATGTCTAAAGGGATTTTATTTAGGTAGAGTGATTTTTCTCCAGGTTCTCTGTTTTACCCTTATATTCAAAAACCAGGTTTCATAGGAAGGACGCCGAGTGTGTTGTTCTCTTATTAATTCCCGAACGCAGCCAGCATTGGGGCACCCTGTCCCCAGTCGGAGCGCCTTGTGCACACACGGCACTCTGTTTTTGGTGCACTCTCAAAAACCAAGTTTGAGCAATGCTCTGTTTCAAAATGGTCTGACTGAACCAGTGCGGGCTCATGATTATTTCCAAGCGCACCCTCAATTTGTGTCAGGATAGGATGCAACAAGTTTTTTTTTAAAGGAGGTGAGGTCGAAGTGGAAGTAAATGCTTCTAACCACGCTTTATACACACTATGGAGACAATATAAGGAACATTTATCATCCATTTTTGGATTTAGTGTTGATAGATTCCCTGGCAATAGTAGGTGTTGCACCTGGGATGGCAAGTCATTTGGTAAAAGTAGCAGCTGCCATGCTTTGACAGTCTGTAAAACCGTGTCTGCTTCCATTCAACTTTTTGCCAAATCCAATTATTATTCTGGACAATATTGTTTTGAAATGAACTTACGACCTGCATTTTTATTCAAATGTTGAGTGTAATGAGAGCTAATTGCTTTGTACTATTCAGATGTTTTTTTCTGCCTTTAGAGAAGACTGGGCTTAATGCAGGGTATTCTACACCAAGCAAGAAGCCAATTGCAAACAACTCTATTCATTATAATTGCTTGAATACATGCATGTACGGCATTGGGCCTTTGATGCTTGTAATGCCAGCAGCATGTTGATTTGTGCTGTAGTTATCCCTTGCACTGCTGACCTTTCTTGAAAATTGGGCTTGGAAAAAGACTTCTATTTAGTTAAACCCACCATCGACTTTTGCCACCTTCGCCATCTTCGATTTGGATCTTGCTGTGTCCCCTCGTAAGGCGCCACACGGAAACTTGCATTATTCGCCTTTCTTGATGGATGAACCTTCGCATTTATCTGGTTTTCAGTCCGGTGGTACCATTTTAGATGAGGTATTCTATTTTCTAATCATAACATTATTGAATTGATGAACAATAATATCCCTGAATGTTTAATGAAGATCTGCTGAACACATAGGTGGGTAGGACCCTAAAAAAAGCCCCCATTTAAAATTCATCTTGTGGCCAGATATATTTAAACATGAATAAGATTCTTTCATGGACATGAGTAATGAAAAAGAGTCTACATAATTGTCAGAGATTTTTCTCGGACAAAGTTAAAGAAATGACTCGGCACACAGGAAAATTGTCTTCAATATCGACGGGAGCGGATCTCTGAGAGCGAACGACGGTTAGTTGCTCCGCGATCACACTCTCAGCTCCGCCCTCCATGAGTTCGACCTTTTATTGTGACATATGCAAAATACAAGAAATAACACTGCCCCCGACGTTTGCATACCGCACCCCTGGTCCGGCCCCTCGGTAGTGATTGGTTACCTTGGTTTGAGCTTTGAACCACCGGTACATTGACACCTTAGCATTTGGTCAACATTGAATCAACATGTTGCAGACTTTGCGGAGACAAATGTCGCCTGGGCGCGACGGGTGTTCTCAAATCGTCTTTTGATGTTCAACCGCTGTTCCCAAATGATTGCGTCCCCCTTTGTGACCGGGTCTATCCTTATCTCCCCTGTTCGCCCCCCTCTGCATTGACGTGGTCATTGTGGACTTCAAAAGCCCTCCGACCAGGTCGCCGGTGCCTTTGTCTTAATGCGTAGGCATTTGGGGGTGCTGGATACGCACCCAAACGTTTAGATGTGCTCAAATTAAATGAAACTTTAACATGATACAATTTTGCTCATAGATTTCTCTGTCAATAATACATACTATTGTTCTCATTCCAGTGAGGACTGCAGAGAGAAATCATCCTCTTTCTTTTTTACCTTTTTACAATGGCAATGAGATGTTTGTTGCTTTTTGGACATCACGAACCTTTGTTCAAGTAGTTGAGCCCACCAGCACCACTGAGCCCAGAGTTGTATGTTGTTGTTTAAGAGACCAAGACTGACTCAACGACTGTACTTCAAGGGCTTTGCAAGGCCAGTGTTGAGCTGGCAGTTCCTGGGGACTTAGTCATCTTTTGCTTCAAGTAGCCACAGGCTTTGGAAAAAAATAAAAAATAATGAACACAAGCAACACATAATTTTGGTTGACTGGTGTGTGGCTCGGTGTCTTAGTCACCTCTGCTTCTAAATTGCAGAATTTGTTTTCAAACATATGTAATCAAAATCAATGACGTCTAATGCAGCTTTTAAAGGGGGTGTTTGCCTTGTGTATGGAATGTGTGATATACTGTAAAGATGCCTTGCTTTATAGAAACGTCCTTCATAATCCAAGGCATTGTTTCACTGGGCCAGCAGCACCAAACGACAATGTGCAGCTGACTTGAAGTGAAGAGAAAAAGGAAGTTTAACTGTAGTGTATTGTGTTGTTGGCATTTAAATGCAAATTGAAAACTGTTCAGATTCTCTTTGCTGTTATAATGCCAGCATGAGAGAAAGTAAGGGCAAGAACTATTCGCGTTCCTTTGTTATTAAAGAAAGTCAGAAATATCTATACAATGATGCAAATCTGTTTTATATACAGTACGCACAAGTCTCCTGGAAGGGACAACTCACATTTATATCTAAATGCACTCAATGACTGACGATGCAAGTACAATCAGTGAAGGAGTTAAAATTGTAAAATGCTTTGCATAGCGTTATCTAGAATTGCACAGTAGAAGTCACCTCACCGTGTTTCCCTAAATTAGAACCTAGATTAAATTGTCATATTTTACAATCCTATACATGGCCTTTGTCAGCAATAGGAGGCAGGAGTGACAGAAAACCCAATAACATCATGCAGTACCTCATACCGTCCAACTGAATCTGACTGACATTTAAAAACACAGCCCCTTGAGATCAAAAAGAGAAAAGACAATAACTTGGCAATCAACTCTCCTGACATGCAGTCAAAGACATAATTTCACAATTGGAGCTACCAACAACTTTCAAAGATAAAAACTTACCTTGGAATCCAATGTTGTGAAGTGGCTATGAATTGCTGCACGGGCCTCACACAACCATAAAAGGAAGCTGTCCATATTATGAATACATACAGTCGGTGTAATACACAATCAAACAGCACACCCACATAGGGAGTGTTGCCCTGTTTATTTTTTTGAGGGTTGTTTCAGAAAAGAAGAAATCCACATCAGTGACTTTGGATCATTCAAGAAGCGTTCCCAATTGGAAAAAGTCAGATCTTCCCACTGCTCTATTTTTGTTCCTGTTCATCAACCAGCAGACTGGACAGAAGGTCCAGAGACCTGATGCATGCCCATTTTTTAACCACCCCTTCAACCCTTTTTTTCTCATTTTCCCTTTCAAATATTCAGATTTTGGAATCTCTAATGAGAATATGTCACTCCCAAAGACCATCTGTTCTGCGTGCACACGAAAAGAGCAAATAAAGAACATGTGACAGTTCCAATGATAGTGATTAATCAAAGGCATTGGGTTGTTGCCCTGTGTAGAAAGTGCATTTCCATCCATTTCAAGTGTTCGTTTTGAGTTTCTTAAGTTAGTGTGGCACCATTGTACATTGAACCTTAAAATCACAGCCTTTTGGTTCAATTTTGTTTTCACAATAATAATAATAATACATTTTATTTATAAGCGCCTTTCAAGACACCCAAGGACACTTTACACATGCAACAAATACAATAATGCCCTCCCCCATTTCATCGTATTGCGCAGCTTTTTAGCTTGCAGCTTTTCAGCTTGCAGCTTTTCATTTTTGATCAGTGTTGTGGGAATAACATACATGGCTACAAGGAAATACGCTGTCTCTCTTGACGACTGAGTAGTGACATCATATTTGACTCAGAATTTACAGATCAGAAGACTTAGACTCAGTCAGCCATCAGCGACATAGTGTGTGCAGAGCGCTGTAATTATTAGAAGCACAGACATCAAAAATAACAAATCTGCTTCCTGTACAGATTTGTCACCAAATCAAGCCTTTAATCAGAACAAATTTCTCTTGTATTTAAACAGTTAATCTGCTGGCAAATGTTCTTCACTGTGAAATTTTGTTTCGATTACACGGCTGTGTTTGCAGATAAAGATTTGGCAGTTTAAAAGACAATTTAGAACGAGGAATGTGAGAGGAAACTGGAGTACACCAGGGCGATAGTAATCCAGCCATGTTCGGGCAGTGGGGAGAGTATATCTTGAATTGGGTTGACAGCCAATCACAGGGCACACATAGGCAAACAACCATTCACACTCGAACTACACACGAGCACAATTCATAGCTCTCCATTAACCTACAGAACCAGTTTTTGGAATGTGGGAAAACCAGAACATGCAAACTCCACACAAACCAGAGCCGGTACCCGGAGAAAACCGCTTCATCCTCCAGGGTCGCGGGGGCGGAGCCTATCCCAGCTGTCTTCGGGCTAGGCAGGGGACCCTGATTGGTTGCCAGCCATGCAAACTCCACACAGGATAGCCAGAGCCGGAATCGAACCCAGCACCTCTGCATGGCGGAGGCGCTGCTGTTGAAAAAAAAATTATATATATATATATATATATACAGTCAAACCTCGGTTTTCGTCCATAATCTGTTCCAGAAGACTGTTGGAAAACCGAAATTGTTCGAAAACCGAAACCACATTCTTTTTAAAATAAAAATGTTTCCTGAACACGTCTGCTCACATTGGAAAGCAACACGAGGAAGCGTCACTTCCTCGTGTAAGGAAGGCGAGAGGAGTCAAATGGTGCATTCAAGTGCGCTCAGTTTGTTCGAGAACCGAAATGTGTTCATAATAAAAAGAAGGAAAACTCATACTGTCCTTTTAGTCGTGGACAACATAATTGCCGTGTGAAAATGTATCCACGTGACAACAAGCCTACATTGTTTGGAAACGCATGTAAACAAAAAACAAATAACATAAACAAACAATGTAAGCATCCCCCATCACCCTCCCTAAGTTACTCAAAACGGCTCGAATAAACACACGTTCCGATAAGATAACGATAAAATTGAGATTGCACGACATTCAAAAGCATTTTTTTTCCCTAAAGGCATTCAGGTGGAACCATGCAAAGTTCCTACATAAAGAAAAGCTCTGAACTCACTCATATTTGCCAAGTCACAAGCTGAAGAACTTTTAACACGAACCCTGTAGCACTCCCCTTGGCTTACTAGCAATGCCCTTTTTCAAATATATTCTGCACACACTAAATATTCTGCATGTGTTTTTGTCCTTGACTCAGTAGACTAGGACACTCTTATTTTGCGACAAGGGATTATTAAAAGAAGCTAACATGCAATGTCCCTATTACAAAGCAGAACTGCAATATTGTGTGTGTGTGTGTATGTATGTGTGTGTATATATATATATATATATATAGATAGATAGATAGATATAGACACACAGTAGAGGGGTGGCCCGGTGATCTAGTGGTTTGTGCGTCGACCGTGCAGAGGTACCATGTTCAATTCCAGCTCCGGCCTCCCTGTGTGGATTTTGCATGTTCTCCCCGGACCTGCATGGGTTTTCTCCGGGTACTCCAGTTTCCTCCCACATTCCAAAAACATGCACAGCAGGCTGATTGAACACTGTAAATTGTCCCTACGTGTGTGTGTGAGCGTGGATGGTTGTTCGTCTGTGTACGCCCTGCGATTGGCTGGCAACCAATACAGGGTGTACCTAGCCTACTGCCCGAAGACGGCTGGAATAGGCTCCTGCACACCCCCTTGGCCCTTGTGAGGATAAGCGGATCAGAAAATGGATGGAGATATATATGTGGGATATGCCACATTATCCCACATGTTTTTGTGACATTTTAAGTGGTTTCTGCAAAACGTATAAACCAAGGTTGAAACGTGAATTCTATTTTTCAATAGAGGTACACAGCTCACATCTTTCATGCATGGTGGGAAAAATATGGACATGATTTATCTTGGTCTAATTTTTTTATGTCACACACAAAAAAACCTACAAAAAAACAGATCTTTGAGTTTAGCTAATAAAAAAATGGCAGCGACAGAAAAGCACTTGTTTTTATTTTCTTCACTGTACTGAAGAGCTTTTTGACTGGAAAAAAAATCTACTGCTGTGGTAAACAGGATGTATGCTCATATAATACTTCATCTATCAAACGTTTGAGAAGCACCCACCTCTGTCGTGCAACAGAGCGTTTGACAATGCTCATTGAGCAATCCACAACTGCGCAATGAACATGGCAGCTTTTCATGTCATAATTTCTAACTCACTAGTCACAAAGCCAACATCAGCAAAGAGCACATGTATTTAAAAGCCTCATGCGTTGGCTCTCCTTGTAGTCTTGATTAGGGGTGTTCATATAATACGAATTAGTGATGCAAACCGATCTCTAGAAATCTAAAGAATATATGTAGAACTAATTGAATATTAAGTATTTTAGAACTGATTTGCATATTTCAGGTTGGTCAATGTAAAAGTTTGATTACACATATCCAACTTGGGGCAATATAACGTAGAAATACATTGAATGCCGTTTTGCCACATGAACGCTAAATTGAATATAGGCTGAAAGGCATTTGAAAATCAATGCATTCTGTTTTTAATGTATGTTTTAGAGAAGAAGAATTTGCGCTCACGTTGACACTTGAGGAAAATTTCGTCTCCATTGAACCTATGTTTGTGCATGTCTTTGGAATGTAAAAGGGACCAAGAGTACTCCGAGAGAACACACAAAATGTACACAGGAAGGCCAGGACCCGGATTTGAACCCTCAACCTTCGTACTCTGGCTTGACTGTGCGAACCTGTTGCCGGTACTGGGGTTCAATACCATTTTTGTTAAGTGAGGTGTCGAAGATCAGATTGGATACCATTCTTGTATAAAAAAAGAGGTCATGGTTGATGAGGTAGAATGAGAACCACCCACAGTCATGGAATTGACTCCCTTCTCCCAGTTTTTGCTTCCTTCCGCCACTAATCTGTGTCAGTTATGCTAGTAATATTAGCCACACTATGAAATGTGATGCTCTGCAACTATTAGAACAGATTTTTGAAATGTACCCTAAAAACATCATTTTATATCTTGGAACTCTTGAAAAAGCGCTCCTGTCTGATCATTGGCCTGTCTACTCCAAAGTATCAATAATATTTCATTGATATTGTTTGAACATCTTTTTCATGCTTCTTGCAAACTTCTCTGACAGTGTAATCTTCTATACTTTGCAAATTCTGCTCTGAAGACTGCAAATTTCCCCAGTGCGGGACAAATAAAGGTTTTCTTATTCTTATTCTTATTCTTATTCTGAGGGTGGCACAGCACGTTTAGAAAGCTAACCAGGTAAGGTAGTGGATGGACTCCTTTCAGCGTTTTTTTTTTTCTTAACAAATGACAAAAGTAGTACAGAAACAGACTAGGCTTAGTGAGACCAATGTTGCTCCTTAATACAATTGTCCTGTGTCATGATTATCAGTCATGTTTTGTGCCTCAGAGCTTAGCTTCTTTCTTGCTTTTGCATGATTTCCTTGCGTCAATGTTGTACTGCTGATGTCAAACACATACCGTGCACCTTCATGCCTGCTTCAGTCTGACATGTTTTTTTTTTTTAATTGGATCATATTTCTTTGGGGAGTGCAGAGAGTGAAAGCCCATGTTAGTAACAATAGCTTGGCAGATTTGGCAGCAAAAATAACTTAGGGGGCCAGGTCTTGGCAAAGGGCAATTGGCACTGTGAGGAAAACCGTTGAATATGAATACAGTAAATAAAAACAATTTCAAAATAAGTGTGCCTTTTTGATGTTTAAACTGATGATTGTAGTCGAATTTTCTGTCAATGATTGTTGAAAAAAGGCACACAAAAAGACTGGAACATCATGCGTATTTTGTTCAAACATCTTCCTTCTGGCAATTTGTATTTCTTTCTTTTAGCTAAAACACCATCTTGGCCAAGTAAACAAGCAATTTTGAGGAGCAAGAGTTGAGTGGGATACACGCAGTATTCTTTCTGCTTGAAACCCACATGGCATACCCAACACGATTATTACATTATCTAATTCCATTCCAACACATGTATTATTCAGGCTCTGACAACATAATGCTCGGAGGAGAAGGAAGAGATCTGCGTGAGTTGAGTCATCTCTGAAAGCCACAGCGATGCGTTTTCTTCCTTCTGTCAAAACATCACATTTTCATGGTTGTCACCATTAAATTATTGTGTGGTGAAAACTTCCTATTTAAAAGTTGGATGCAGTCTGTTTGGAAATCACATTGTTAAAGCCAAGCAGTTTCTTTATATATCAGGATGTTGAGCGTATAAGCAATAATATATGTTGAAGTATGACCTTACATGAGGAGCTTTACCCTTGCCACTTGAAAAATAACTCTCCCCCAAGAGACTTGAATGTCTTGCCCTTCCAAGCAAAAAGGTCACATGGCTTACGGTGCACATCTTCACTATGCTCTTAGGGTGTCGACATCAACCGAGTTGTGTCATTCTACCCGGGTACCTCTATTGACAAAAGTAATATGCAAATGCATATGTGACATTGGTTTATGAGCACATAGATGTACCGAAAACAGCGATTAAACTGATCGATTCGGGCAACAAGAATTGAGCATCCCAAAGCATCACTTTAGAGACTTAAGTGTTACGACTACTGAAGACGCTTTGGTCTCTAAAGCCACATGAACAAAGATAAAGCGTTGCATGCTCACTGATGGTTCCCATGATGCTTATAAGACCCGAATCGGGAAGAATGGTCACCAGAAAATCCATATCTGAGGCTGAGATTTTTGAATCAAGCCCAACTGGCAAGTCTGCCATTCAGCAAATTTGCTCAAACCAAGCTCACTTCACCTCGCCAATGACAATAAGGTGGATTCAGCCACACTCTTCAACATTTCAAAGAGCAATCTGAGTGTGCATCGAACGAGCATCCATTAGTGTTGCTTTCTGAACAAGAAAAGTAAGGTATGAGAGGAAAATAGCGAGGGAGTTAAGAGTATGTAATGCAAGGGTAAGGCACATCAATACTCTTTATATGCCGGGGATATAGAGACTGTCAGGACAGTTACGGAGACAGATGAATGATGCAACACCGTTCAGCATTTGAGGAAAATGATATCAGACGCTGACACCTCGATGGACATACAATAGCTCCACTCTGGCATTTAGATGGCTCCCCACATTTACTAGTGTGGAGTCTGCTGATGTATGTGTTGCTTTTGTCTGTGCATGTCTGTGCATGACATACAGTGCCGGATGAAAGGTGAGACGTGAGAAATAATATTTGTGAGCGAGGTTTAGCCTGTGCTGCAATACTGTAAGGTGGACCTGTGATGGCTCCTGGTACATCAGGATACAATAGCAAAGACACCCCCCCCCCCCCCCCCACCACCAACAACTTGCCCCTTCCCCCACCACAATGTAATTGACATTTGTGGATGGGTGGACCACTTGGCTGTGAAGCTTGGTGACCAGCCAAGAATTTTCCAAAACATTTGTCAACCTTTATTCACAAGTACATGAATAATCTGTTCTGAATTGCGGCGTGAATCCGCGGGAGGGGCGGGGGGTCAGCAACATCCATGATCTTGATATCCTTTTGTATTGGGCTAAATTAACGTTTTTATGGCTACTGAAAGCCATCCTATGTGTCTATTGAATGGCGATACCTCATAAATGCACTTGGATATGATGAGACTTCATTAATATTAATATGAATATTAATATGTCCCACAAGTGGAAACACCATACATAATACACTAAACTCACAGCCGTGTTTGGATCCCGCTGAGCCAAACGGATGTACAAATCAATCCTATTACATTTTGACAGTGTTTTTGTTGCAGGTACAGCAGTGTCCCGGGGCATTTCTTAATTCAGATATATATCCAGTATTAATCTGAGATCTCTGCAAGTAAAATGAAGCGCATCCTCTGCACAAAGCGCCCGGGGGGGACACAATCCCACTACAGTACAGCAAAGCGACGAGGTGGATCGGCAGGTGGCAGTCGTGTCCTTTTTGCGAGACGCATGAGCTGTCCAATCTCCCATATGCGCAACATCTAAACCTCTTTTCTCCCTCTCAATCTCTGACACTGGCGCACATTCAAACAATCATTTTGACACACTCACAAAAAAAAAAATGAATTAACACAAATTTCGCAGAACATGTCTTGTGTTTAAACTGGGTATGCCATTTCGGGAGCCGCGCAAATTCAAGTGAGCAAGCAACATGTCGACTGAGGGAGGAGAAGAGAAATAACGTCTTGCCGCTCTGCTCCTGATTCAGCAGCAGTGATCGAGGGAGCACTTTGTCAGAGGGAGGTAACCCACATGACTGCTTATCAATTCTACGCCTGTCCGCAGTACTGCGCCGTCCGGAACACGCTCTGAGATGCTCCACATCCCCGTTTCATGCAAGCCCCCATGCGCGGACTGCAAGACGGATCTTGTGGTCACAAACCTGAAACGTTTGCAGCCCAGGGAGGAGAAGAAGGACGGATAGAAGGACACTTGAATGAGAAGCATTCAGCATCATCTGTGCCCGTGTGTCGATCGCCTGAGTGGTTAGGTGAGACTTGATATTGAGAGATTTACGCACGCGTGTGGCGCAGAAATGAAGCTCCTCTTCAGTGGCCCGGGTCCAGTCTGCACATGATGATATCAATGCACGGAGGAGAAAAGAGTAGATAAGATTTCAGAGCATGCCGAATGTAGCTGTTAGATGAGGCTTCTCGTGGATTGTCGTTGAATTCCCCCTCTGTTTTTGGTGTGAGTTTGTCCTCTTTAATTGTTCTTAAGTATAACGTTACATGACATAGACTATACGATTGAGACTTCTTCATGGGACAAAATAAACTAAAGCTACACTGAGCTGCGGAATCAAATTCGGTGAGATTGACGGCTAAAACGTGGTGTGAAGTGACATTTCCAAAAGTGAGACGATATTGAAAAAAAATGTAACGTATGGGCGCTCATGTGGGGTGAAAGTTTTTTTTTTGTCTGTGTTTTTTCCAGGATGCATCATTCTAGAATAGAAGCTGAATCACAAACCATGTGGGAAGATTTGTCGATATTACATCTTGTACGGCAGTGAAGGAATAACAAGGGTGCAAGTCCACAAATCCCCAACTCAGGAGACGCGTGGGACATTAATGGGTCGAGCTGTTGGAGCAATGGCACTTGTGGGTCCTTCAACGCAAAGAGCGTCGTGGAAAATGGCAATATCGGATATATCACCATCATTTTGAGAGTTATTTCCAGATCTGGACTGATGGATGGAATGCTTAATGTTGTAAGAGCGGGGCTAAATAGCCCCGCGTTGTGCAAGCTCGCCTGAGAATTGCGGATTTTTTTTAATGCAGTTTTTTGTGCTTTAACCAAAAGACGGATCGCTCGTAAAAAAAAAAAAGCCTCATCCAGCAGGAACGCTGTCTACATGAACAAGTAAGCTTTTGTGTGTGTGCGTGCGTGTGCGTGCGTGTGCGTGCGTGTGTGTGCGTGTGTGTGCATGTGTGTGTGTGTTTGCGGCCGAGCGTGCGTCCCTCTACTTGTCTCACGTCTCACTATAACGGCAAATTCTATATCACAACTGTCATTGTCACAGTTTAAAGGCAAATTGTATTGCATAAATATCCGCATTTTGCAACAATACTTCCTTTGTGGTCTCAGACGATATCTGATCAATCTTTAAGCAAGCACTGATTTGACAGATGATTTGAATAGCTGCACCGCGCTCCCTTAAGTCTTGCTCCTTTTCAACGCGCTCCCGGAAGCCTTGACTCAAGCTCACGTGCGGTTTCGAAAAAAAACGTGCCTCTGTTTCATTGAGAAGGATACAATATTAAGAATCTTCGGCACCACCATGGATTTGTACACTGCACCACGTTGTACACCCTCTGAATGCAAAGTAGGCAACAGCTTTTTATTCATCGCCAAACCAATCTGCAGCAAGCCAAATTCATTTGAGTGTGTGCTCGAGCGGTTATTTTAGCGACTTTTAAACATGGTATGTTACATATGAAATACTATTTCGTACGCTTTTCAAGAGCAGCTCTGCTCTTGTCACATAACTGGTTGCCTTCATCGTCAGACATCAGCTGTCATGTATATTCCTGGCATGGCCTGGATCCACACAGAAGGCACTTGTTCCTTGCCTTCATTGCTCTCTGTGACGGAGCTGTCCCCCTTTTTAGTGGTTCTGAAATAGAAAGCAGCCTTACCTGTCTTGCAAGAGACATTAAATGGCGGTATATGTTATAAGATGCATGCCTTCATTTGTCAGTTGTTGCTTCTGAATCTTATATCGGCAGTTTAATCTATTGCATTTCATGTTAAGTTTGGGGAAGGCCTTTTGCTGTTCCAACACAACTGCGCTATACAATTGGCAGCGTAAGACCCATAATCGTGTAAAAAAAAAAAAAAAAGTTTTGCATGATTTGCAGATTTTTTTTTTCTAGATGTATGGCCGAAACCTTAGTATGCATGCTGAGAAGGGGAGATTGAGTGGACAATTTCTCAACTGTCAAAGTAAAAGCTCAGCCTCGTATATGTGCATGTATTCGTCATCAACAGATATGCAGCCAATACATTGTATTACTTGTTTCATCATGCATGCAATATCGACTCACATTTAGTCGCCAACAGGCGATCCTGGAGTAATATGTCTGTCATCATCAGTAAACCATAGCCCACTGTTGATGTTAATGCATACATGGGGCTAGCTGTCACTTTTCGCATGGAGGATGAATCTCCATGTGAGAAACACATCAAGTATCTGTCATGCGGTGGAGTGGCATCACCTTGGGACACATTAGAATACTGATTTTGCTGTTCTCCCACTATGAGGTTACCACCATCAGTTCTCCCCACACGCACAAGTTTGCAGTTAGCAAAGTGGTGCAGGATAATTTTCGAGTGGTACAAAGACAGATGATTCATTTTTCCACTTGCAGGCCAACATGCAAAATGGGTTTGCACATTGTCAGTGGAAACATCCATCCATCCATTTTCCGAACCGCTTGATCCTCACTAGGGTCGCGGGGGGTGCTGGAGCCTATCCCAGCTGTCTTCGGGGAGTAGGCGGGGGACACCCTGAATCAGTTGCCAGCCAATCGCAGGGCACACAAAGACAAACAACCATCCACGCTCACACCCACACCTAGGGACAATTTAGAGTGTCCAATCAGCCTGCCATGCATGGTTTTGGAATGCACCCGGAGAAAACCCACGCAGGCCCGGGGAGAACATGCAAACTCCACACAGGGAGGCCGGAGCTGTGCACTGTGAAGTCGACGTGCTAACCACTGGACTACCGGGCCGCCCAGTGGAAACATCATAACTATTTTGAAATGTACAGGCAATGATGGACTTTTTTTTTCAAGGATTGTCAGAACTATGTTAGCACTCTACAGTAGTTAGCATTATCCTTTGAGTAGGTGAGGAGACCAAAAGCGTCAGGCATCTATTTCAAGTCCAATTTATCTCGTTGTTGCTGTATGATGCATCTGTTGAAAATCGGTCCATGCAGCCATTTCGGGAAATGAATGAATTTGCCACATAAGAAGGAGCAAAGCAATGAAAGACCGGGGTCTTGACAAATTCGACCGTAAACCCATGTTCGCTTCCCACGCTCTTGTCATTTATTTCCCAATTCAGCCAGCGGCCCGGTTCAGATCGAGGCCAGCACTTGGGGCCATATAATGAAATGATCATTTCTCAAATCGGATTAATCCTTTACAAAGCCCATCTTAGAACACCATTAGCATTCATTTCTCTCACTGCAAGGGACTTGTTTCAATAATGGAGCTACTATACTATATTTCCCATCTTCAGTGCTTCTGAAATGTCCCAAGAGGGTTCATTTAATAACAATGGTGCAATTACATAGATCCGTATTCTGCTTCCCATCTACTTGTCTTGGGGACAAACAGATCAATTTGCGAGGTTTGAATGGAAGCTCGAACGCAAGAAAAAATGTGGAAAAAAAGAACCAAATAACTAAATAAAGTGTGGACATGGACACGATAACAGGGTAGGTTGTAAATGCTAGTGCCTTAAACTGATGACAGCGGTGCAGGAACCGATCAATACAACACCAGCATGTGCCATGAGAGATACACTGAATGTTTATGTCTTATTACTGTACAATATTTCACATTTACAACCGCAAAAGAAAATCACAGCGACAACGACATATCAGCCCCCTTAACTTTCAGGGGTATTTTTTGCAAACAAGTATATGTATGTAAATAATCAGTCAGTGTGTTTTTCTGACACCCCTAAAGGTGCAAACAAACCATTTTCTCATTCCACATCTTTTTGGACCACAATAATCCCAATAATTCATTTATCCACCCACCCGTCCATTTTCTTCTGCTTGTCAGTTGAACAATCATTTGCATAATTAATCGACATATAGTACTTATGACCATCGCCGACAACCTTCAATTACCCTGGACTCACTAATAAAGCCAATCCAGCTAATAAACCGAAATGTAATTATGACATAGAATTATGTATCAGCAAGAGCCATGTCCGGCCCCCTCTCGAACATTACTTATTCTCTATGGTTCTTCCACAACGGCTCATCCACGGACTAAACTTTCAAGTGCGTTTCAATACTTTCATTGTGTGTAATCTTTGTTGAACACACTTTTTTTTTCTTGCGTCAACTAATAATAACCTTGACACGATAGCTGCCGGCATGTTGTGGCGAGTGAGAGGCAGCTGATGTCATTGTGATAAAAGCTTACCTGAATGGATGACAGCTGCACTGCCTCGAAGAGAATGTTGAGGTCAAATTTGTCAGCGAGGTGTTGATTGTCGGCGCAAAACCACAAAGAGAGTAGCATCTGAATACAGCAGTGTACACCAAAGATACTTTTAAAACAGAATGTGAAAAGAATATACATCACGTCTTCTACGTTATTTTTTTATTGTTTTATTATCATTTTTACCCCACAAAAATCAGGAGCATTGAGTAGACGTTTAAGTTCTCTTAGGTTTTTCCGAAGATATATTTCGATTCCTATCTTGCCCCAAAGATTTGACTGAATGGTCTTCGAGCCTGCATAATTATCATTTCCAGCAACCAGGCCAAAGCAAGCGTTTTATTCACATCACCCTGGCACAGATGGACTCGATCGGTATCTGCAGTCACCCAACTCATTAGTCATCCTCTCCAGCATGTCTGTCTGAATGGTGTGTCCGAGGGAAGAACAGCTGAGCAGGGGGACAGCCGCAGCACATTCCGCCAGTCGATGGATTAATCAATCGATGTTCCAGCTCATCCGATCCATCTTCAAGAATAATCTGGTCGACATCATAAAAGTGCTATTCTGTCATTCTAGAGGCCAGGGATCACTTGATAATGTTTGCATGAAATCACCATAAATACTGAAACACACATAGGAAGAGATTTTTATAAATACACACTGTGCAGGAGCCATTTTCTCTGCCTTTGGGCCCATTGGATGTCCCGTTTAAAATGTGACTGGCTCTGGTCCACACATTAATTCCTGCTGCTTATTTGGAGGTTAAATGGAATGTGAACTGGTCAAGGGCTAGTTTGTGGTGCTTCCCTTTTTTTCCCCAGATGTATGAAAATAAGACATTTAAATCCCTGCAAGATGAAAAGCAAAGCATACAGAGGAAAAATTCCTAAAACATGTCCTCACACTAATGTTTTCCGCAGTGGAATTTACAGACAGGAGGAAAAAAATATGAATGTAACATCTTCACCTGAACCATTTTTTGGGTGCCCAACCTATTTTGACTGAATATCTTCTTTTAAAGTAACCGATTTTCCACTGGATGTTTGGTTGCATGATGTCCGAAGACATAAAAGAAATAAATAAATATCAGGTGAACTCATTTAACCCTGGTAACAACAACAACAACAAAAAACACACAAACTTGCTACCCAGTTTCATACAGTAGGACAGTCAAATGCGAATGTGATCACATAATCATCAAAAAAACAAGTCAACATTTTAACTGGAAAAAAAGACATTCATTTGCAGGGCTTGAGAACAGCATTACAATATCAAGCATTTGGCATGGAATATTTGGTCATTTTTGAATGCCTAATAATACAACACTATATATATAGATGGCTGGATGGATGAAGTCTAGACACGTAAGCAAGTCAACAGATCCACCTTTAGCTTTATTTGATCACCACATGCTTATTTCAAAACAGGAAGCAATGATGTAAGAAACTGCTCATCAAAATTAATTGCTGGATTTAATGTTTTACCACAGGGCTTGCGCGAGTCTAAGCCTGAACTTCTGTTTGCCCTCCTAAAGTGGTGGCTTCTGCATACCCATGGGTGCAGAATTACAATCTATGATCAGAACAAAGTGTGCTACTTGATCTTTTGCACTCATTTAATCCATACAAGTTAGCCATGAATTACAGTCTATAAAATCATTTGCAGCAGGAAAACTGAATATAATGCAGCATTCACACCTCACCAAGTAAGGGCACATTACCTATTTGAGCCTACTGGAGCTATACACAATAGCAACACAGGTAAAGTGAAACTCCTCTACAACGAAACCTACATGGGCGAAAATACCCCCTAGTGTGAAAACATCTTCATGCATTAACACCATTCCCACTTTCCTGCCCCCAATACAACGGAAAAAAAAAAAACCTGTTGCGTTATACGAAATATTGTGTGTGTGTGTGTGTGTTTACATCTGAGATCAAATTTGCTCCAGTGAAAAAACCCCTGTTGTGAAAAATGTCTGCAAACATGATTTCGTTGTAGAGGAGTTTCACTGTAGTAACAAACCCCTTTTAATTATTTAATTGGGGGTTGTGCTTCACCCTAGTTGTTTGTTTTCACTCTGCTTTCTCTGGATACTCTGGCTTCCGTCCCCCAAATTCTATAAACGGGCTTCTTAGGTTAAATGACAACTCTCAATTGTCCACATGTGTGAATAAGAGTTTGAATGGTTGGTTGTTGGTCTACAGGATGATTGGTGATCAGGCCATGGTGTACCCTGCCTCTCGCCCAAAGCCAGCTTGGATAGGCTTCAGTACAACTGCAACCCTAGTGAGGAAAAGCTGTATCGAAGATGGATAGTCGGAGAGTAACTCCCAAGTGTAGAACAGTAGCCAACATCCAGTCTAATGGTAATTACCTTCAGATGAGAGGCATTGTCTCACTTATCTGTCGATTTTGCTCTCATGCCTGCGTATCCGTGCGTTCCTCAGCATGCTTATCTGCGCAATAGTCAGTGTCTTGATGGATTTCGCTCACTATCCATTCGCCCTGTTAGTCTATGACCCTAATGCGTCACTCACACTGGCACCTGCATGGTCGGCAAGGCTGCCCTACGAAGATCGTTTTGATCTGACAAGGATCGACTTCCATGTGATTTAATTCAAGTTGTCTCTATGGTGTGAGTCTGTTTTCAACTCTCAGGTCAAGGCCCTGTGTCAGGAGCTGTCAGTCTGCTGCTATACTAAATGTGGGGGAGAGAGTAAAGAAATCTCTGAGTTAAACACTAATCACCCGGACATACTCGAGCAGGGGTCGCCATGTGGGCACCAGGTAGCCCTCAGGGACCACATGAGTAGCCTCTGATCCTGTTTCAAATTATTTAAAACAACAACAACAACAACAAAAGGTCATCAGTGATGGGATATGTTGATTTCTTAGCTATGTTGTGGAAGTGGTAATTTGAAGATTTGAACACTGACAGGGATGAATAGAAACAGTCTTGCATGAAATGTACCTATTTATTATTACTCTTTAAACTGCACAGTGTCACATAAATGCATATCATGAGTTATTAATATCATACAGCGGACTCATAAAGTGGTCACATGAAGAAACAAATACTTCAGTTGGAAGGTGGTCTTAAAACAAGTCAGCTGTGTTCACACACACAGTGACCCAAAACACCCATTTCAAACTGTGCCAAGCTGTGTGCATCTGCAAAATTACCAAAACAATGGCTCACCTACACCTGCGAGTTGTTTGACTTGCGCTAAGCACAAATATTGAGCTCTCGGACTAGGGGCGTCAGTAGTTTTTATGGATGGGCCTGGGGGAGGGGGATTAGCCCTCAGGGGATACACAGAATGTGACGAATGCATTGCGTGAGCACAACATTTCACAAGCAGCCAACAAAGATAAACGCTTGTTATTTCATTGTCTGTTTTTTAATCCAGTCATCAGAGGACCTATGTGAACAGCATTAACCACGACTGTGTTGTCACGAATTAAACCAAGCTAATCATTTTCCATCACAAAAGTACGACAGAGAAAAAAAAAATCCCTTTGAGGAGTTAACAATGTCATGATAATCGAATTAACAGCTGCAATCGCCAGGTCCTCGTTGTGTGGATGCATCAAAGAATGCCGGTCTGTCACTCTTTTGAGACTGTGTTTATCTCTCGTCTCTCTCCACTTTCTAACCATTCCTTTCCTCAATAAAATTTCGTGTAAGGGTCATATAACTCATACTGTATACGATGCACATTGCCTGGATTGTTTCCTATTTCGTATCTGTAATGAGTTAGATATTATCCTTAGACTGTCTGCATCACAAATGACTTAAATCTGTGAAATCCTTTCTTCACATCTCCTGAAAATGTCACTTTCCTTGTTGCTATGTCAACTCATGTCCCGATTCCTTCTGTTCAATATGCGGAGAAATGACCTTAACACTCGATGAATAAATATGTATCATATTTTTTTATTATTATTATTATTATTATTGACCTATAACAACCACAATGAGCTCAGCTCCTGTTTCATGGTGTGAATTCATGCATCAAGTTCCCTCTAACCCCCTTGATTTCAATGCATTTCTGACTCCAACTGACAAGCTAGTGAGCAGTGACTTTCTGCTGTTCGGAAGGCGCTAACTAATTGTTACTACCAGTGTGATGAAGACTTAATTTCTTGAAAAACTTTCTTTTGATCATCCCTCACATTTGATCTCTTCTGCATTTAATGGCCTTGTGCGCGAAGCAGCAAATGTTGGCTCTTTGTGCGACCAAAACACTCATAGAGGCATTTGCCATTGATTGCAGAGAAAACATGGGCTGGCATTTTAGTAATCGCGACACTTCCAGTATGATTAGGTGGAATGGATTGCAGGCATTTGTTATATTGAACTTTTTGTTACTTTTTTGTCAAAACACCGTTTTAATCATGTGGGTTTTATGAATGTATTAATATTTCTTGTTATTATCTTTATTATTATTATTATTGGTCGTAGTAGTAGTAGAAGTAGTAGTAGTAGTAGTAGTAGTCGTAGTCATAGTTGTAGTATAGTGAGGGATTACCGGTAGTTGGGGCTTCAGGAATTCATCAAATGCATGTGTACACGTACATCCCACTTCCCATTATATTATGAAATAAAGGTTCCAGAATTTGCAATCAAGGCCGTTCCTTTGTCTGGCTTCTGATGAAAAAGCACTTGGCAACTTGCACATTAATTTTCATCTGGAAAGGAACGTTTAATAATATTTTTTGAGGACATGGATTCATGGCATAAGCATGTATGATCCTTTTGTTGAGGTCCATTTTGGGGTTCGGTGCAGTGATAACATATTTGATTCATTTCCAATTTCTACGTTTATGTGTATTATTCGAATTGTGAAGCTAGTATTGATATCAGTCAAAGACAACCCAGGTACATAGAAAATTCATTCACCAAATGACTATTTGGTTTATCATGGCAAAATATGTGCTGCAAATTCCTCCTACATTTCCAAAACATGCATGGCAGGCTGATTGAACACTCCAAATTGTCCCTAAGTGTGTGCGTGTGTGGGTGGGTGTGTGTGTGAGCAGGGATCGTTTGTCTCTGTGTGCCCTGCGATTGGCTGGCAACCAGCTTACTGCCCGAAGACACCTGGGACGAGCTCCAGCACGCCCCGCGACCCTTGTGAGGATAAACGGATTATACAATGGATGGGTGGATGGAAGGCAAAAATTCTAACCAAACCTATTTTGCCCTTGATTGTTTTTTCTGGGGGTTGTCTTTGTGAAGTATCAACATTTCTTCAAACCTGATTGCTTTCTGATTTATAAGCAGTCTATGTGTAGACATAGCACCGTTTCCAGGTAGTTTGCCACAGCCGCATCAGCAATTAAATGCTGAACATATGCCATTCTATGTCATGAAACCTTTGCCCTTGTTTCCAAACTGGCAGCTGTGTCTCAAGGGCTGCTACTTGTCATGAATGAAGGTGCTGCATTTGATTAATGGGTACTGTAAGTAGTCAAGCGAAAGAACAGAGATGTCGGCAATCATGTTTGATGGGAGTAGTGTGTGTGTTCATGTTTAGGTGTGAATTTGTGTATGTGTGCTCTTGTATGTGTGTGCATGTGTGAGTAGCCCCACGGCGAGCTCAGTGCAGCCTGTGGCACTCTTCAGCAATTGGCTGCTATCATGAAAAAACAAAAATTAGCACACAACATTCAAATATTTGTCACATTTGTCACATGCTGTTTCCCTTTTGTGAATCCATTACCATAATGTTATCTTTGACTTTATATTCAAGCTTAATGTGCCAAATATGCAGCAGGTTTATAGGGGGAAAAAACAAATGTATTCTTACAATTTTTCAATCTTGTTTCTAAAATGTCGTAAAATGAATGAATGTTGTCATTATATGCAGTATATTTGAATATATATGCACCGGTTGTAATTGTGTGAATATATTTCTGAGTGTTCTTTGTACAAGTTTACATGTATCACAAAGTAAGTCACGAAGTAAAACATGACTGCAAGAAAAAATGTTTTAGGTCAATATGATGATGTGCTTTCGAATGAACAAGCTCAAATTCAGGTAACACGCTTTAAACCATCTCTCCATAACATATGTACAAAACACAATCAGTTTGGGGATTTTGTACGTAGAAAACATTTGTAGGAACTTCTATAAATTAAATTAACCTACACAACCTAAAGTTTTCATACCACTACACATTCCAGTCCGATCAATGAAAAGGCTTCCAACATTGGTTCAGTTGAAGATCCGCCAACAAGACTGAAGTTGTTCTCAACTAAAAGTCAGAAGTTGCAAACAAAATTGTTAAAATTTGTAACCCAAATTTCTGAACTTGCAATCAAATATTCACAATATGCCAACAACATGTATTACATGAGAACAATGTTTATTGATTTTTAAACAAAACCAACACTGTTTTAAGTTTGAGACATCTTGGTCTTGTTTGCAAACCTTTTTTTGTCTAATTTATTATTACAAGTTCATAATTTTGACTTACCAAGTGGGTTTTTTTCTGCAAATTATATATATATATATATATATATATATATATATATATATATATATATATATATATATATATATATATATATATATTTATATATAAATATATATATATCCATATATATCTATATCTCTCTCTCTATATATATCCATATATATATATAGATATATCTATATATCTATATATATATATACATTTTTTTCAATAAATCCCTTTTTGGTCCCATTGACTGCAGCCTGGAACGCACAAGACTAGTATCAATGAGGCTCATTTATCTTGAATATATATTTGCAGTGGATTGCTACTTAAACCCGTAGCTTTAGACTTGGGTTTGGAGAAATCTGGAATGCTCAAAGCATGACGCACTCAATATTCAAGGTGATTTTAAGTGGACAGCACGATGCTACCTAAAGAAAGCACCTTTCCCTCAGTACTGGATTGTCGTGATTTTATGTATTGACTCTCTCTGTTGCTGTCTATCACTCAACCTTTAGATTTATTCCTTACGACCCATGTGGCGCCCATCATTGTGTCCCATTTGAAAAATTGGGCTCGCTGTCAAACCGCATTTTGTTTATTGTCACTGTGTGCCCTAAAACGTTCTCCAGATAACAGTACTGGATGACTTTACATGATCCTGCAATTGGGAGAAGGCTCTCCGAGTAAATCTGAACCTCTTTGTTGTCTATATAAATGTAAAAGAGGCTCAAGTGACCTTCAGGGTAAAGGCACCCTCACCAGCGACTGGAAGGAAGCGGAAAACTCAGATCAGATGGTGAGAAGGTGTCACTGTCTTGCTTCCCCACTATCACTGAGGTGCCCTTTTGCAAGGCAATTTTATTATCTCATTATTATATTGATATATATACTGTGCTCGGGTTTCATATGCTAATTACATCTTGAACTCCAAGTGACTTCCTAAATAGGCAATGAAATGCAAATGTCTGAGCGCGTAAGCCTTGATAACTGTATTACTCTGAATGCAGCACAATCCTGATATGCGGTCGACATGCGCACAAACACACACACGCGCATGCACACACATACACAGATTAGATTCACAAAGAGACGGACGGGGTCACAAAAATGCACTTTCAAATCAAGCTTGATGTTTGAATATGGCCGAGCACAGCAACATAAATTGAACATGGATTGCTGGATTTCGAAATACAAGGGCTTCTAATACAGGAGGTGACATTCAACTTTTCACTAATCACGCCATCGAATCATTTAGGCGATAATTGGTCCCTGTATCTGTGATTGTATGGTTTGATCCTATCCTGATCTGGAGTCTGTTTCCGTGATATTGTGATTATGTATTGCAGCAGGGGAACATTCCGGTTTCTGTGTTGACTGCTAATTGGGCTCCAGTGTAACGACTGTGACATATTAATGACCTAGATCCAGCTCTTGGTAATATTCATGAGAAGTGCTGCATTGCCTTTTCTCTGTGGACCTGCACAGTACAGAGGTTTATAAGTGCATGTATGGTGTTGAACATCACCATTTCTATGTTGATATGTGAACGCGTGGGTGGGAAAAAAAAGGATAATCGCTGCGTGCGGGTCACTTCTTCAGTTCAACCTAGTGCGTTTCTGATAAGTGGTTACAATGTTTGCTGTCATTACTCTTGGGATTTGGGTGTCCTATCCTGTGACTGATAGATAAAGTCAGCATGGGTTATTTACGCTAACAGTAGGATGGTAATTGTCTCTTTTTTTGTCATACGGTATTACATTGAGAAAGAGACATGAAATGAATTCTTCAAATCAGGCACTTTATGTCAAGATTAACAGCTGTTGTGTGTACGTGTGTGTGTGTGTGTGTGTGTGTCAGTGCAATTTAAGAGGGTCTTCTGTATCTACTGAAACAGGTGGTATTCATTAGCATCCTCTCAAGGGATTCCTGCATTTCACCATGTCCTTATCACGGCCCAGACAACATACGTCTCTTCTCCAAGGCTGTATTCACTTTTATATTCAGTATATATTTTTTAATGGTTGGATTGCTATGTGAGGTTTTGTCATTGAAGGAGGTCATATGAATGCAAAGTGTCTCTTATACCAAGAAAAAAAAGAAAAGGCCTGAACCTTCAGTCTCTTCAGGGGGCAGTACAGATAGTCAGTCAACTTTATCCCTTTCCTTTATGTCTGATTGGGCATTGCATATGAATTAGGATCATGACTTCGTCCCAACATTTGAATGTGCCAACTTTTGCTATGGAGCCTAATTTGATTGGGCAAGTTTATAGTGGGGGAAAAAAAACAATGATAAGCACCAGTATTGATCAAGATTTGGGATGTTTGACTTCATCTAGCTCAGGTTCATGCTGTTTAATTGGCAAATCTTACTTTTCATTCCTTAGTTTCTCATAACCTTTGAGACGGCAAGGAAAGTCAAAACTGGCCGCAAACTACAACGCTTCAATTCTCATCTGTTCTGATTATGAGAAACTGCTCTCTTGTCACCTCCGTAACGCATCTTTAGAACAATCAAACAAAAGATTACTTGTGGAAGATTTTTTAATATCGCTTTTCTCTAATTGGTTTTGTGTTTCTTGTGTTGCATATGAGTTTGAACCTCGCTGGTTAATGGAGTTTTCTCGTACGAAGCAAAAGCAAAATGATGCATAAGAAATTAGAAGTGTTTTCCAAAGACAAATTAGAATGTGGTTCTGGGGACTCGTTGCTACAATGTCGAGTTTCAGCATAGTACGTTTTGTGCAGATAAAATACATTCATTCTAGTCATTTAAGAATGGCAGCTCTTCGTATAAATCTGTATAATCACCCATATAAATCATCCATCCATCCATCCATTTTCCGAACCGCTTCATCCTCATTAGGGTCGCGGGGGGTGCTGGAGCCTATCCCAGCAGTCTTCGGGCAGTAGGCGGGGGACACCCTGAATTGGTTGCCAGCCAATCGCAGGGCACACAGAGACGAACAACCATCCACGCTCACACTCACACTCACACCTAGGGACAATTTAGAGTGCCCAACGAGCCTGCCATGCATGTTTTTGGAATGTGGGAGGAAACCGGAGCACCCGGAGAAAACCCACGCAAGCCCGGGGAGAACATGCAAACTCCACACAGGGAGGCCGGAGCTGGGATCGAACCCGGTACCTCTGCACTGTGAAGCCGACGTGCTAACCACTGGACTACCGGGCCGCCCTCATATAAATCATATACCCAAAAATGTAAAATAGGTTAATAGAATTGGACGGTCAAAAAGAGATCAACCGATTTATATTTCCCTCCTCCCAAAAGATTCTATGATCCCCGCCATCCTCGGATTTTACAAGACAATGGAGAATATTGTCATAATGAGGAGAATAGTTTCAGTCGCCTATAGGAGATTTGGTGTGCTTTGTGGGAGAAGGAAGAAACAATTTGACAGAAGAATGCTGTGCCATTTTTGGACCTATTTATTGGAACATCAAACGGATCAGATACAGTACTTGGCAATTGCAGCTCCTGCAAAGTGCACTGTAATTCGGATGAATTGGCGCACTGTTGAATGATCATGTAGTCTTCATTGTTTCCACATATCACTTATATAAGTTTCATAATTTTAAGAAGACAACTCTATTCCGTACAGGTAGACATATTGATATCACAACTTAAATCGCATATTTATTATTCTCTCTATACTGTGCTTGGAAAAATAATAGGAAAAACAATCTTTTTATTGTATCTTGGCGACCCATCTCAAGTTTGATTCGTTCTGGTACTCTTGAATTACCTCAACATGCTGTTAACTACGTACCACATAGCGACAGTTGGAACAATGTGTTGTGCATATTGAGTGCCGACACTACAGCATTTTTCTAGCGATATTGTCAAAGTGTAGCACTGTAAATTTTCCCACACATCTTTAATTTTTTTTTTTTTTTTTGGGGGGGGGGGGGGATTGGTCAAGGGCCCACTCAGAGTGAGGTCGCGAACCAAACACCCCATACTCGTGTGCGGTACACCACGCTCTGAAATTGCCATTGCCAGGAGCATAAAAACCCAGACAACTTAGGTCCTAAAGTCACTGAGACACACACACCATTCCATCACGACAATGTAATGGCTCAGGGATGGGGGATATGTAACTTGATGTTGCATTTATTGTTTACAGCTTCCTGGGGAAATGCAGTCAATGCAGTGTTTGTGGAAACTACATTGTGACAGCTATGCGATCATGAAAGTAGCTTAGCTACTGAAAAGCTGTTGAAAAGGTTGAAAACACTGATGCTACTTAGAAATGTAGTTAAGGCAGCAGTGTCGCTATTGCCCAACACTGCTGTTTTCGGTTGTCTGATGAACATTGCGTATGGAGCACCCTATGAGAGCTCTCTCTCTGTCTTGCTTTAAGAGATGAAAACTGTGAAGTCTCACACAACCGACTCCTAACCTTGCGATGGCCTGTTCGTAACCCTACCATTGATGTATGCAAGGATTAATACAGTCACATCTATCCCCCTTACAAATGAATATGGGATTGGAACAGTTTCTTATTCTGAACTCTCGCGTTTCCCCGCTTGATTCATTGTGGGAACATTGCACTGTCTGTTTGATTAATATGAAATGATGAATAAATCTTAATATTATATTGTGTGAAATAAATGTTACTCTTGTTAATAACAATACAGGCACTCTGAAATTAATCACACTAAACCAATGCAAAGCAGTAAAGCAATTAGGGGCTTAGAAGAGTAAGCGTTGTCGAAAAAGTAAGGTGCATTAATTTTACTTGAAGCATGGATGCAGTGCACCCTTACTTGCCTTTGTAGAATCAGGACAGCATGTTATAATCTGGCACTGAAGAAATGCATGAATATAATTTGCTAAAGGCGCATTATTTTCAATTTCATTCCACTCGAAATCTCACCGTCACTTGAAACATGTTTTTCAAGGCCGACAAAGTGTGCTGTCTGCTCGACATGTACTTTGTGTTATTTTGGTCACCGCAGCTTTTGGTGTCAGACATGCTGGTAAGCACAGACAGTGTGTTCATATGTCTACTTACCAGTTGCCAACTAACCTGCTGCAGTGTGTGACATTGCAGTCACACTTCCTCCAATTGTGTCTTTGGCATTCATACGGTTTAGAGAGATTAGGAACCATCTTTGGATGTCTCTCTCTCTCTCTCTCTCTCTCTCTCTCTCTCTCTCTCTCTCTCTCTCTCTCTCTCTTTCTCTTTCTCTTTCTCCTCTCTCTCTCTCTCTCTCTCTCTCTCTCTCTCTCTGTGCGCCTAATCATGGAAGTGTCTTCCAAAATAAAGCTAATGCTTTTGGACATTGCAGGAAACAAACATTTAGGATAGTTGGGAAAGGCAGTAAAAAGATGTAAGGTACAAAAGCCACCTCATCTCAAACATTACTCACACTTTATGCCTTTAAATAACCTGTAGATGCAGGAAGTGAATACACAAATTGACAAATATAGAAAGCTTGGGGCGGGAGTGTTTAAATACAGTATTACACTTTGACATACCGTGGGGGTGGGGGGGGGGGACCCCCTTCACCGCGCAATGCAGTTTGCCATGTGTTAAGCTCAATGCCCTGGAGGTGTTACAGAATTTAAAAACCAAGGAAATGTGACAGACCACATCATGCAAAACGTGACACATAGGCTTCTAAATATAACAAAACTAATGCAAGGTGTGTGACTCACATCTTGGCTTGGATACATAAGATGTAGGTTATATAAGTGCATATATATATATATATATATATATATATATACTTTATTGTCGCTTTGGTACATTTTTCAAATCCGAATTGAAACTTATAAAGCAGTATGTGCATTTCTAAAAACAGTTTGTACAAATAGCAATACATACTGGTTCTGCTCTCCAAAAGCTATTTTTCTTTCTCACAATCCTTCGTAGATCTCTCAAAGTTAAATACAGTGCCTGCATCATCGAAAATGCCACTTGCATCAGAACGAGTCTTTGCGTCATTGTATACGGATAACACAGTCTTTAGTACTCAATGCTTAGTCCTGTCAGTATAACAATCCACTCTGGAGGGATTTTCTGGTGGACACTGCTGCTTAATTTTGATGACCAATCCAGTCTTCTCAATTGAAAGTTACACCTTTGTGCATGTGGAAAATTGATGACAAGAGATTGGACGAGAGTAACATTGCACTTTACGATACAGAAAGGCAAACACATCACTGTATAGCACAAAGAAAAAGAACTAATTAAAAAAAAAAAGTACAAATGTCAACACGGGACAATTTCCCCCCTGGGAAAATTGTACATGCAACATTGTCGTAATTACAGTGCAGTCTTCCTAATTCCTTTGGCCCAAAAATTCTCTTCCACATTACAACTATTATTTTCACTTGCCACTGGGAGTTCAGTTTCACTTGGTAATAAAGACTAATGGGAATGCGTATAAATATACTCCACATGTTAACAAGTTGTTAGAACATGTCAAATATATTTTGCATGTAAACACTTATGCGATGAGTTAGTTTATTGGCAGGTTCTCGCTCTTTGGTGATTACTCCTACCACCTACTGTACAGCAACTGTGGAGGGACTTTGCAGGCTGTTACCTACTATCGGTCAAAGCTGAGCATTTCTGGTGATGTATTTCCACATACAGTCAATGCAGTTAGCTTGAAGCACCCCATGTGTCTATTATATTATTATTATTAATAATATTTTTTCCGATTATTGTTATTGTTTTGAGAGAAGTTTCAATTGTCCAAGCTGTATGTTGGAATTGCACTGATATGCTGTCAAACATTTAAACATTATTTGAACAACTATCTTCAAGTAGAGCGGTTATCAGAACTACCATAAAATACATGGCTTGATTTATAGTTCAGACTTAATTTGACTTTGCGAAATAAGATCTGTGAAGTGACGAGATGAAGGAAATGTCAACAGCACATGTATGATAGTCTTCTGTGTTTCCTTCTATGTCCTCAAAGGAAAAGCACAGGAAAATGATTTACCAGTCAGGTTTCTACAAGCGCAATGGAGGAAAAAAGTTGTGCCTTTCCAGCGCATGCAAACATAAATGCAATTATTGCATAATATAATGCAAATTAAGACGCTGCGGTTTTTGCAAAGTTTCCTTATCCTGATTCTCTCACTCAGTGCTTCATCTTCTCTGTCTAATCCATGCCGCCATATCTAATGTTTATCTGTCTCCTTCAAAATCAACATGCTTTATGGAACTAGATATTGAGAAATTTCAACTCCCCCCCAGTGTCCCATAAAAGGCCAAAGCTAAATCATTATGCTGCTGCTAAAACATTAGGCACATAAACAAGGCAGGCTCGGAAGCAAAGCTTCTGGAGAAAGCAAAGCACAGCAGTGCTATTGTTATCACACAGGGGGAGATTAGCGTTGATGGCTGTATGTGAGCGAGCAGGCTTGGCTGGTGTTCTGTGTCGGATGCTAACCCAGCCCACCCCTGCTGTCACTGATGCCATGTCACAATTAGCCAGAATAGCTGCAGGCATGAGCGGTCGCCCTGGTGGCAAATGTACTCTATCCTTCTCGAATCTCAGAGATATCACCATTCTCAAGATTGTTGCCATCATAATGCATACTGCCCCGCTTTTCACCCCTCAGATTATATTCTGTGCCAAGAATCGGGAGTAATAGCCTGCATTGTTCTTTGCTCTAATTTCTGAGGCTAACAAGCTCACGGTTGACACATTCATCCCAAAGTGATTCTTCCACACAAGGTAATTTATGGCTGTTGCTGTCGAAACACACACAGGAAAGTGGGGTGTGTCCTTATTTTGTTATTTGTCTTTTTTTTTTTTTTGTACAATTCTGAACACAAGTGCCGGTAATTGAAATACTGTACCACAAAAAGATCCAGCCAAAAAGTGACAGGAAATGTCCCTGAATGATTACAGATGCACGAATAATTAGCAGAGAGACCGCTAAAAGGTACTGGCTATGATTTGATGTACAGAGATAGACAAGACTCTCCATGGAACACAAGTGTCTTTTTTGCCCTTCTCGCTCTTGTCTGCTGTCATCCTCTGCAATCCTCCTTTTTCTATATTAGGAACTTCTGGGTTAATCATTCCTAGAGGACACCGGTGCTGGGAAAAAAAAAAGGGACACCCATCCTTTCTAGTGTCGACAATTTTATACATCCGAGACAACTTAATATCTGCAGAGCCAATTGTGAAACACGGATATCAACATGTTCTGAAATCCTTGACCTTATTCCCCATTTATTCGTTATTTGCCCCTCCTTTTCACTTTGGGAAGAATGCACATGGCTCTCCGATTTTCATATTATTGTTTAACATTTCTTCACCTTTGCCAGCATCCTTGCTCTCCATTTTACTCTATTGAGTCATGAGCCCTGTGGGAGGCTGGTGCTCTAATTCATTTGTTTGCATACACTACGGGGAAAATGTCCAGCTCTGATGGATGGCTTTGGATCGTGCGCTCTCTCTGTAGCCCAGGGTTTACAATGGAATTTGCTTAGAGTCTCCCAAAGGACCGCATCCTCAAATAGAGAGGGATAAATAAAACACCCACACACGCAGAAGCTGTACACAAGGTAGACTGACATGTAATTTCCCTTTTATAATCACCACATATGCACACAGTGCGCCCAAACATGTAGAGCATAACTCTACAGCAATATAAGGTACGGAGTGTATGTTGTGTGATATTAGAGTAATAACCATGAAAGACTTCAGATGTCCTCACGCAAAATCCTGTCATCGCCGAGTCCACTTCATGTCCAAATTAGTCTGGATCGTGAGCCTTTTAATCAGTGAGGATGCAAACTGTGATGTGATGTGACTGCTAACAATAAGCCGCTCTCTCTATTGGACTCTCACAAACATTCACATGAACAAACATGAGCGCTTATGAGGACTCTAGATTTAAAAAAAAAAAAAAAAGCTGCCAAGTGAGGATGTTTTTCGGTTAGATTCACCTCTTGCAGAAGCTCAGTGATTTGTCTGCCAGTTTTTGGTCTAAAATGTTTGAGGGTGTTCAAGTTTGTGAGCACTATTCTCTTTGGAAATGCTACATGTCTGACATTGTAATTGTGTGTGCGCGCGCGTGTGTGCCACTTGTGTTTTGTGTCTTTTTCACTTCAAGATGTGCGAGCCATGTACAGTATGCCATGTATGGTTTGTGCACCTGGGTCAAAAACAACAACCACAAAAACAAAACAAAACAAAAAAACATTCCCCCCAAAAAGTTCACATCGCAAGCTGCAAAGTTCACACCATCGCACAAGGTGGCACAACTACTACTACACACACACACACACACACACACAAACACACAAAAAAAGAAAGTGTGCTGAACATCCTCCGCTTTATTTCGTCAAGTAGCTGCACAAAATGAAATCATCTGAATCCAGATACATTTTTCTAAGTAGATTTATAGCCCCCTCGCTGCCCATCTTCTTTGGCTTTTGACTCAACATGAGACATAAGTTTTAGTTTTTACTGTTTTTGTGCTTTTTTTTTGTGGTTTCGAACATTGGTCAAGTGCAATGTATGAACTTCTTTCACTTGTGTAATTTTTGTGTTGGTTTTTGCATAGTTTTTATCCTTAAATGTTCTATAAAGCACTTTGTTATAGCTGCAGCTGTTGTGAAAGCGCAAAATAACTAGAGATGTAATTTAAAAAAAAAATCTGGTTATAAATTACTTTATTTGGTGCAACCACTTGATCAAATATAATCGGAAAGCACTGAGCCCTGAATGAGAGGCTTTTCCCACCTCGGCTGCAAATAAGAAGGCAGTGCCAGCTGTCACACATTGCTGCTGTTTTGGTGGCAACCCAGCCTTGATTGGCATGTATAGCTTGTAGCACAGAACGCTTCAGCTTCGTCTGTTGTTGGATACATGTTCCAGATCAAATCGAAACATTATCCTGTCTCTTGAGCGAATTTGAAGCAAAGGTGCATGTGCCTGTCTTCTCAAATGTGATTTAGGCTCTCGCTTGCCAAATTAAACGCACACGCCTTGGAGACATTTCTGCATCTGTAACACTGACAAGGCCAAGACATCTGTGACTCTGCGGGGTGAACGGCAGGCATGTGGCAGGGGACATGTATTTTCGTGGTTCATTTCACCCCTGCTCCCTCTGTCCCTCTTCCTCTCCCTCGGCGGTCCTGATTCATTCTCACACAAAAATGCAAGGCTTAGTTCCATTGCTTAGTCAGGGAGAGCCAGGATTATTTTGAGCGAGAGCAATCACGTACACATTTTAATTATAACTCATTATTATGTAAAGTACCAGGAGGCTAGACCTCAATGATTCAACCACAACTCAGATATTTTGAAATGAGAGGTGATGTGCATCGAACAGCATTTTTTTTTTGAACCTCCAACTCATCCCAATGAGTGCTTATTTGCATCAAAGCGTAAAGAAATGCAAATATGGGGAATATGTGAAGCTATAAATCAAATAATTCATAAGAGGTTTGATGAGTCCCCCCTCCCCTATTTATTTTATTTCAGACATAATTGTGCCCCAAAGCACACAACACATAAATGCATGATTCGATGAGTATGGTGTGGAAAATTGTGGAACGGTTCCTGTTATGTAATCACCAGGTGTCCGAATTCCTCTTTGTGTGGTTGATGACCTGCAACTGACATTTTGAAAAGAAACACATTTAAATGTATTTTCATTTTCCTCCACCTCATATTTCTGCACAAGTCCTCTCTTGAAAAGTCAAATACAATCAAACCTCGGTTTTCGAACGTCTTGGTTCTCCAGTTTCGAGTTTTTTATGCCTCGGATGACGAACAAATTTCAGTTCTCGAACAAACTGAGCGCATTTGAATGCACCATTTGACTCCTCTCGCCCTCCTTACCAATGACAGCACGAGTGGATCCATCCCACGTGGGGTGAGGGTGGGGGGCGTCACTTCCTCATGTTGCTTTCCATTGTGAGCAGACGTGTTCAGTAAACCTTTTTATTTTAAAAGGAGCGTGGTTTCGGTTTTCGAACAATTTCGGTTTTCGAACAGCCTTCTGGAACGGATTATGGACGAAAACCGAGGTTTGACTGTATCTTAAATATTCAGTATCCTCTTGTTGGAATCCCTGTCAGAAGACCTCTTTGGGATGATTATTTGTTATTCCTGTATGCTTGTGTGGGTTATGCAATTTCTTCCCAACAATATGAAGTCAATGTTGATTTAACACTTGACATTTCCCTTACAGTAATGTGAATGTGAGTGTGATAGGTTGCATTGTACCCTGTAATCGACTGGCCGTCAGTCCAGGGTGGACCTGCGCTCTCATTTGAAGTTAGTTAGGGAAGGCTCCATTTAGTCACGACCTTTATGAGGACAAGCAGTACTTTCTTAAGCAGAAGTAATGTGTGATGTAAGGGAAACCACAGAGAAACTAAAAGCTTTTTTACCAGAAATTTAAAATTCATTTATTAATTTGCGGTTCTAAGATCACATTTACTTTCTCAAAAGATGCCTGTAGGCTTTGACGTGTTTTTCGCCGATCTTCTGAATGAAAACACACCGTCTCAGGAAATGCGAGGGTGGGAACAATGTGTGAATTTAAGCCCAAATTGCTTCTTGGCATTCCATGGGCAGTAGCAGTAGCAGTCAAACTGTAATCTGTTCGTTTTGAAAAGAATTAATAAAACTGTAGCATTTTATTCATGTAAAATTTTGCCATGCCAACGGGCCTGGCAGTGCTCCCTGAGAAAGAAATAGAGGGCAATCACAGCTGCTGTCTCACATTTCACATTCCGCTTGGCGTATCGCTCAAAGACACACGACTATAAAAGCACATGGAGGCTACACTCCACTCTTCGATGTCCTCTTTAATTTGTTTCCTATTTGTTATCCATGGCGCCCGCGGTTTTCAGCTACTTGTACGGTATAGACATGGAAACCTATTGGACAGTTTAATAGGTGGGTGTCATTAGTTTGAAGAATGTCAATGTTTCATATCGGAGCAATTTAAGGTCGCGTTGCGCAACCCACAGTCCGCACAAATGGCCCCTATAGCATGCAGCTCTCCAACTTTATGACAATACACAAACGATTGTGTCACAATTTGTTTTTTGGAACCGAAACAGCAGTGTGATTTTATTTCCCATGTTAAAGGAAGCTCTTTGAGGAACTGAACACTGCATTAAATTGCGGTTATTGCTCAAGGGTAACCAGGGGCAATATATTTGACACATTTTTTTTTTCCTGTTGCAACGGAACTTTTATACAATGTGTTGGCAGCAAGGCAGCACACGTTAAATATGTAAGAATTGTTTGTGTATTGGTTCTGTTTTGATGAATTTGTAATTTAAGTTCATTGCTTTTTCATGACACTTGTTTTATAAATTAGCGTGTAATTTAATTTGCCAGAGAGGGACGAAAATAAAGTGTACTTTACGCTCTAATTGATGCTGGTGTCGCTGCAGTTCTGCATCCTCAGCAGCTCTCCTCCTTAGCCGATGGCGGGAAATACCAGGCGGAGGGCGATATATGTCAAGGTGAGGGAAGAAGAGGAAGGAAGGCAAAACGGGCAAAAGTCCAACGAGCAAGAACATAGTTTTTCATTGGTGGTGGGTGAGGGGTGTGATCCTTTTAACATGCATTGTTAGTTGGTGGCTTTCGGAGACCCGAAATGTAGAATCTTTTTTCTTGTGACTGATGTGAGGGAGAATTGCAGGCTCTGCTTGTTTGTATGCAATAATGAATTGTGCCTCCAAATACACCTTACTCAACTAATGCTGCAAATGATTTCTCTGCTTCACTCACACACACGCTTCCAAAGAAATGGAAATCATTTGCTGGTACACCATTTCTCCTCCAGCATGTATTTTATTTTATTTTTTAATTCCAGAATATTAAGTGTGATGGCAGAAAACCACATGGGAACCGTAACCTCTTTGGTATTGTACTGGCGTAAAGTAAGAATTCCTACAGAAGAACGTTGACAATCAGGAGTGCATTACCGCAGCAACACTATTATCGTAATCATGGTCATTATGAGAAGATCTGATGCGAGGCTCGGATCGCTCCCAATTTTCTCAACTTGGAGGGGAAGGCGCTCTGACCCGCAAGTATAAGGAGCCACGTTTCATACTTTATCCAGTAGTCTTTATTTTTAGCACCTTGGCTTTTTCCAGTTCTGGGGAACCTCCCAAATGACCAGAATGAAAGGATGCATTTGACAACTGTGTTCATTAAGCGAATTTGGGAGCAGAAACGCACGTTCTCATGAGCTCCCATGACGACACCGTATGCCATGGCAAGCCACAGAGATATCGCTTTGCACACCTTATGTAGCTCATTCTGGTATGCCCAATAATTCACTTCTGTCCTGGCGGAGTAAAGATGTCAGACAAGACATTACACAGCTAGTTCATCCCGAACACGAGACATAGAATGATGAAAGGAAAACAACAGAGCGAGAGGGGGAAGGGCAAGTGACTTTTTTAATAACTCTGGAGTATGGTCGGAATTCTATTCATGAGGAGGACAGGGATAAGAAGCTGTCTTCCCACATAAAGAAAGGAAATCCATGGAAGAGGCCAAAGAACCACTCACCTTGGCTGTGCGTCGGGCGAACCGAGTAGGACGCAAACGTGTGAAGTGGAAGGAGATTGACTGAAACGAAGGCAAAGATGGCATCGGGAATGAGCTGGTTTGTCTTTCTTCTCCTCTTCTCCCACTGAGACAGTGGCAGTTCTCTGGTGAGGATCAGAAAGGTGTGTGATGGAAAGTGCAGGGGGGGGGGGAGGGGGGGGGAGAGTAGCCCCAGGAGAACTGATCTCCAGTCATGAATTCCACTGGGACTCCCTCTATCAGTGCTCACTTTCCATCATAAGTTAAAAAAAATAACCTCTTCAGTCAGTCTCTTTGAGAAGGCAGCTTTTCCCATGGGTAAGGCTTACTTTCCATGCAGTTATCGCTCTGCCGTCCCTCTTAACTGCGCCTTTTTTACACCCTCTGACACAGGCTATATACATACGTTCTGAGGATATACATTGCAGTGCCTCATCCATGTTTCCACTCGTAGGCTTTATTCACACTGGTACTGGTTTGGTCCAGATCTAAGTAAAAACAAAAATGCACACATGGCACTGTATTCACATATTTTTCAGCTTGTCCTTTCACTTTGAGATGGAATTCATCATCAGAGGCATGAGCGATACGGAGCAAGTTATTAAAAATCAAGAGGTGCCCAGTTGTGTCTTCCCTGATGAAACTCACCTGAAACACAATTGCTGTCTTCTGGGTCACATTCATTCAATCGATTGACCCAGTCGATGAATGCATGTCTTTACTTGCTAAAGAAAGGTAAACACGTAAGGCTCCCGATAATCCTGCAAATCCTTCGATTATCATATTTTATTATGTCTAAAATGTTTCCCTGGTCATTTATCCTGCTCAGAAAGGGTTAGGACTTATAATAGTTTAAGTTAAAACAATTGGATATTTACAATTGCAAATACTTATGTGCGTCCTACGTTCGGTCGAGGCACGGAATCCGTCATTGTGATGTGAAATGACGATAGGAAAAACGACATGTAGCCTGCACTGTGTTAGAATGTGTCAGTCAGCACAATAAAAATGAGCAAACAGTTCCCATTATCTTCTTTCTTCTTCTCCGACTCTTTCCTCTTCTTTGTATTTTGGCAGTCTGGATGCCTTTTGGGCACTTGCCCCCTCTCACAAGTCAGTCTCGGTACCACGCCAGATTCCTGGTTTGGGGGAGGACACTCGATTGTCATGGAGAAATCATTTTGGGAGTGCTGGGCTGTGTTGTGTTGGTCAACTAGAGTACACCGCATAATATAAGCTCACTGAGAAAACACACGCCTACTTTTTGTTCATCATTTGTTGGTTGACTGACAATTTAAATTTGTATGTGTCAACCCGATTTAAGATGTCACAAAAGCGTTTAAAATGTATTCAAACAGTGTCATTACCCCATATCTTTTTGGTCTCAGTCCTTCTTTGGTGTGCAACTTATTTGAATAACTGCGTTTCCACTTGATCAAATGACCTGCACTAGTAGAGCAAATGCACTCATGTTTTCGAGTTTCAGTCAGTGTTTACTAAATGCATCCAAGCAGTATTTGAGTTGGATCAGGGGTCGGCAACCCAAAATGTTGAAAGAGCCATATAGGACAAAAAAAACAAAAAACAAATATGTCTGGAGCCGCAAAAAAAGAAAAGCCTTCTATAAAACTTACAATGAAGGAAACACATGCTGTATGTATGTAGGAGACTGAACTGTCTCAAAATTGTTTATGTTATTCATTCCTTTGTTGTGTGTCGTAGAATTTATTTTGTAATTTCCTCGCTTGATTTTTTTGTTTTGGTGCATTATTTTCGCTTTTCTTAGTGTCAGTGAAGTGATCATTAATTTCCGTTTTTCCGAGGTCGTGTTTGAACGCCTCTTGAGTCGAACGAGAAGAGAGAAGGCACAAGTCGGACGCAGACGTGTCTGTTTGTCGAGACTGTTAAAAGCATAAAGTGTAGGTTTTAAAAAACCAACACCACAGCTCTCCCATTTTCGGAGCTGCAACATGTATCTATATCTATTTGAGCTACATTAGCCTAATATCAAAATCTTTTTCCATTTTTTAAAACATTTTTTATGAAGCTCCAGGGAGCCACTAGATGTCGCAAAAGAGCCGCATGCGGCTCTGGAGCCGTGTGTTGCCGACCCCCGAGTTAGATGAAAGGATTCACAATTCTTGTTCATATTCGACTACAATTATTACCACAATCGTTGTACTTACCTCAGTGTAAATACAAATCAATTTGTTGAAATTCAAGGTGTCAAAACAAAAGAGCAATTATTTACCTTCTTTAAAAGTTCTTATTAATTATTATGATCTGCAGCATGGCCATACGACCTTTTATACTGACATTCACACCTACAGGCAATTTAAAATCTCCAATTCAAGAACATCCATATTTTTTAATTGGGCCATGCTGCAGCATTTAGCAGCGTATCAGTCGCAAGTTCATTTGAGAGGTATTTTGACTCTGCAACGGTAGGCATTTTTTAGTTATCTTAACAAACACATGGGCGAAAAAAAAATAGTGATCATCCTTTTTATTCTTACGCCTCCTCACATCATACATGGGTTTTAGTCTCCTTTAATGCATCACTCTACCTGCGCCCTCAGTTTGTGTTATGAGAGACTCCGGGCCAATCATCCATGACGAGCGAACCCTTGTATGTAATCCCGGTCTTTCATGTTAAAAAGTGAGCAGAAGAAAGAACGTCTTGATCGTGTTCGCCTGGTTCTGGTTGTCTTTTGTAGATCAAGTTAGTCATACACCATCAATTCAAAAGAAATACATCCAGAAAAATGCATATGTTTTGATCAAGATGACATACACAAGCGCCCGCACGCACACACGCGCACACTCACACAGGCACACACCTCAACATCTTAGTGACTTGACTCATAGACTGAAGGCATTAACATATCAAATATAGGGACACTTTCACTCTCTTTTGAACGCAAATGTCTTGCATTAATCCGAACATCATATTATCACTTTTTTTCTAGTACCATGTCAGCATTTACTGCCTTAATGAGACTATCAACTTTAACTCCTGACATCTGTCATGAATAGTAGTCTTAATGTCGATGCTGCCAAATAAACCCACTTAAAATCCCCAGCATGAGAGCCTATATGGAATTGAGTGGCTGTACTGTACTGGCTGCTGAATGGAAGGAAGAGATTGGTGCGCGCAATTTTCACTGAATTTTGTGCATGATGGAAGTTGTACGTAGGCTACAATGACGCTGTCCGGTGTGTAAGTTATTCATTATCAGTGAGAAAGCAGAGCTCCTTTTTTGGAGGTCAGGGTTAGGGTTAGGGTTTAGCTCCTCTGATATGAGCAGCAGAGCTTTAAGCTTCCTTACCTGGCGAAATCAGGTCATCAATACACAATGGCACCAATAAAATGGGATGACTTAAAAGATCGACATTATGTTTCCTTCACACAAACACAATTCATGTTTCGTTTAGATACGTTCGTAGAAGTAACAATTTAACCACATATATAATATGATGGTTGTTGTAGCAGTGTGGACCCAAATGGCTGAAAATCCATCAGTTTTACTGATGAAGGATCTAGCTGTTGGGATACACATACAGTATCTCTCCGATAACATGAATTGTAACGCCCACATAAATTTGTCCAAATGAAAACACAATTCATGAAATTTACCAGTTGAGAAGCCTGCAACAATAACAGCTTCCGTATTGATATTATGACAGTTATGTTCCTTCGTATTAGAAATAATCTGTGCTGTATGTTACACATACGTACAGCACATTTGACAATAAAATTGTATTCAATTCAATTCAATAAGATCATTTATGTGGATGCAAGATAAACATACTCTTCAAATAGAGTGTTTGTGTAACTGGCGGCAATATCGAGTCATTGGTTGCCATGACAACGAATATATATTTTGATGTTGATTTGTAAAGTGCTTTGTTTCTATATGAATTTTCACATTGTTTTATTTTCATGTTATTTGGGATGTTTTGTCAGGAATCACTTCCGGGTCACGTGCCGTGGATAGCGAGGAATTAGAAAGATCGAGAAGACAATTTACGAGAGAGAGAGAGACAGAGACAGAGACAGAGAGAGACAGAGAGAAACGATATCGTCTGGTCAACGTTATTTAATTTTATCTACTTTCGGTTTACCAAGGTGCACACGGTATGTCATTTTGTGTTTATTTATTTAACGTCTTGTTAAAGATATTGTAATTTTGATTGTTGTTTGAAATGTTTTTTAGTTTTCACGGTGTTCCACGATTAAACGTTTTTGGACATCAGTACGAGGCGTCATCCTTGACCGGGGTAGATATAGTTTGTATGAAGTGTTTATATCCTTGAGATGACATGGATGACTGTATGCAAATTCACAAGCTGCACGTAGGTCTGCCATGACACCATAATTAGATAATGGACTATTTGTAGAAGTTAGCAAATCAGTCTCCGTGGGTAATAATCTGAAAAGAAAAAAAAAAAACCTTAACTATTTTCTTTTTAATGATAAAAAGGGTAATGCATGCACCTTGAATATCTAGTTTGCACTAACTGTTACTCAAGAAAAAAAAAAAAAAACGACCAGTAATGTAATGCAGAAAAACATGTTCATAGTGCGGGTCAATTCCTTATTTTTTGCCCATGTAACATATATCTGACTTTATTTCATATCGATGTGAAAATTACAATTTCAATTTGTGCAAATCAAACCTTCGAAACAGCAATCCATAAAAATAAAATAAAGAAACTGCCACACATGTATCAGGACTTAGACCTAGATGGACTACATTTACTTCCGTGAGTACATTCTAGTCACCTTAGAAGTCTAATTTGTTTCTGTCAAGTGAACAGCTACGAAAACACATTCTACCTTTCTTTGGCTAATTGCCCCACGGGGATAAATATGAATCTGAATTTATAAGCCACACGCATATTGTGGCGAGCCACATTAGAAGAGTAAAATGCTACCATACAAAAACAATCAAAATCTTTACTCAGTAGTCCTTGTCAAACAAACAGGTGATACCCACATCTGAAACACCAGGCACCGAAATAATCCAAATTAAAGCCATCTGTTCACAGAAAGCAACTCACACATGGCTGAGTATCAAGTAAAGTCAGCTTTTATTGTCAAATATGCTCTGTGTGTAACATACAGCACAAATGTAGTGCATTGAACGCACACAGCTAAAATGTATGTAAAATTATACAAGACAAATAAATATGTTAAATAAAAAAATAAAAATAAATAGCAATAACAGACAACCATATAACCATATAACATCAGGTAAACAAAAATATGGTGGAATGGAGCGTGGTAACAGTGGTAACAGTGCTAAGCAGCTAGTGCTATAAACAAAATTTGTACAGAAGCAAAATAAAACCCGACATTTCTCATATATGCTGCTCCCTGTGTAGTGGGGGGGAGGAAAGATTATGCAGGTCACCTCACCAAGGTATTGGTAGTAGAAATATTGGAATTCAGAGTGTGATGTTGCCCAACACTTATTTGAAAGAGGATGCGCATCATTGTCTCGGTAAATGTGTGAAGTCTCACCTTTACCCCGAGGCCTTGCCCTGCAGTCTTTTTTTTTCATATTTTTACTTCATTGTTTTGCACCAACCATAGTGTTTTTTCTCTTGGACCTATTTTACAACTGCCACATATTCACAAACACTGGTCTGAATAAGGCTTAGACCACGTTTCCAATATTTGAGAGCAGTTTTGCCACAATTACATTGAAAGAGTAACTGACTTTCCTTTTGATTACTTGATTTTAAAAGTAATGTTAGATCCCAAGTTATTTCAATAGTTGAATTCAGCAGATATTGACAATGCTGTTTGACACCTGATTTTGCCACAAATAATGGGAAGAAAATTTTTTAAGAATAAAAGATGAAGAAGTTTGTTTTGATTAAAATTAAAATAGACAACGGTGGCCCGATGAACGACTGGTTAGCGCATCGGCCTCACCGTGCAAAAGTGCAGGGTACGATTCCGGCTCCGGCCTTCCTGTGTTGAGTTTGCATGTTCTCCCCATGCCTTTGTGCGTTTTCTCCGGGTACTCCGGTCTCCTCCCACAATCCAAAAAACATGCATTACAGGCTAATTGAACACTCTTAATTGTCCCTAGGTGTGAATGTGAGTGCGGATGGTTGTATCTCTATGTATAGCCTCTGATTGGCTGGCAACCGGTTCAGGGTGTCCCCCGCCTACTGCCTGAAGACAGCTGGGATTGGCTCCAGCATGCCCTGCGACCCATGTGAGGATAAGCGGATCCGAAAATGGATGAATGGATTAAATAGACAACATTTTTTAAATGAGTCTTTCTGGATTTTACAATTGTTTAACTTACCATAAATATTTTTTTTAAATGAAAGCAGACATTTACCACCCAATATATTATACTCTTTACTATTTATAATGTAGATGTGTTTCCCTGTGCCTGGTTGGGTTTCCCATGTTCCAAAAAACATGCATGCAGGAAAATGGATGGACATCTCAATTTGGGGACCTCGTGCTGTCCCACAATCCAGAGGGACTTTTCTCTTTCGGCTTGAATGCATACCGTGCTGAGAACCCCGTTTTTTTGTTTTTGGGTTGGAGTGTTTAGGAAGCTCGATAATACTTTTCTCGACAGCACAGTGTGTGCAACAAAACTTTAATATTATGTCTTTGGCTGACACAAAAAAGAAAAAAAGTAGTGATTGTATTTTCTGCTCGAAAATGCAAATGTATCTTCTTCCTCCACTGTTGTTTATGTGGTATGGTCACGAGAGTTATCAACGTGCTGATAACATGACATGTGCATATGACACATCACTCCCCCCCAAATGTGAATGCGAAGTTGAATGCTCTAACAATGCCTCCCCTTAAGCTATAAGTACCAGAGTTGTTACGGTTTGTCTATGACCCCAAACACACGACAACAAACTCTACTAGACGAAGCTGAAAACTTGCCGTAATTCATTATGTCCTTACCAAAGTCAACTCAGGGAAACCAGGAATAAACACATGAAGTGGGATGTCCAGAATTGTTCCTTTATGGCCCCAAACTGCAAACACAAGAAATGGACTCCAGGAAAAATCCAAACCGAAGCTCACTGAAAGTCAAACGGGGAACACAAAGAAACCACAGGGAGAGGGAAGATGCCACATCGTCCGGAAAGACTCCACGAGAGTCACACCAGGTGGTTATCACACAAATTTGCACTGACGAATGGGTAGGGAGCCAACTCATCCCAGCTCTAACGACCTGATAAGCTGCAGGTAAGTGATGAGCAGGCAACCCTCAGGTGTGAGATGCAGAGCCCGTCCCGAACAAGAGTTCCCCTTTCCGCCATGTTCCATCATGTACAGCTGTTTGTAGAGTGCCTTTAGTGAATCACAGTGTGTTAGAATCAGGTATCCTTCCATATGTTATTAATTGTCACAATACATGTGTGAATGACCACCAAGGCTGAAAAGTATGTGCTGTTTATTTAAGTCTGATTAAATGTTGCTCACGACTTTGACTGCGAGGTGATTGATGTCACTCTCTTATCAAAGTCAATAAATATGACATACAAGTAGTAACACCATGTGAGCAACTGTAATCTGATTACATGTCTGGGGAAATTTACCCATTAGATTAGTCCTGACTGGAAACCATGGACATTTTGGAGTACCAGTAACACGTTGCCAGCATCACTGTTTTGAGGTGTATGAAATGACAGTTATCAAAAGAAATTGATTTATTTCAAGGAAATATTTTGGAGACACAGAAGGAATGGATGTTAAATACTAGATTGTTGAAATACTGCGCAGGGAGTGATTTCTGAATGTGCACGTTGATAAATCTCTTCAGTTGTATTATTATTGTTGATGTTTATTTTGTATCACATGCCACAATGCAGATCTACACAAAACCAATATTTATTCTTATGAACTAGAAATTTCTCTCCTGATTGTATAAATGTGTTTGGCTGAAGAATTGGGAAAAATAACTCTTACTGCTGGTAGTCACTAATGGTGTAGTGGTACATTCGCATGATTTGTGTCAGCGTGGGATTGGTTCACACTTAGTGACAATGTTGTAAATGGGTGGATTGACTCTCCTGGGTGCAAGAATATCGAGTAGAAATCAAAATATATTGCAATGTTGCCTGTTGTCAGCAATTGTGTGCACCTGAGCTACCACCGTGTAAACAATTAGGCCAGGAAAGCCCAACTGTCAGAAAAGTCTGGCTAACTTCTCTCAAATGATGTGTGAATACCAGCACCGTGTCAAAGCAAATTACAAAACTGAGCAAAACCAGCATATTTTTGCAGGCAAGTGCCCAGGCATTATTTAAAAATCCCTCATTGCCAAAATTATTTCAACAATTAAGAAAAAAAAATACAGATGTATATTTATCCATCCATCCATCCATCCATTTTCCGAACCGCTTGATCCTCACTAGGGTCGCGGGGGGTGCTGGAGCCTAAAGTCAGTAGGCGGGGGACACCCTGAATTGGTTGCCAATCGCAGGCACACAGAGACGAACAACCATCCACGCTAACTTCTGCATGTTTTTGGAATGTAGGAGGAAACCGGAGCACCCGGAGAAAACCCACGCAAGCCCGGGGAGAACATGCAAACTGAACCTGGTACCTCTGCACTGTGAAACGTGCTAACCACTGGACTACCGGGCCGCCCGTATATGTATGTTAAAACATTAAACATGGGGGGGGTTAACCTGGATTCATAACCATTTATGCAGCACAGTGCTACCCAACCGGTCTCATGTGTTTTGTGGACTCTGTGTCGTTCTGTGGGGGGTGCTGTCATTGATAATACTGCCGAGGTCAGAGTTTGGTTCGCATTAGTCATCGTTTCCAGTGAGGGTTGGACTCCGCCAACTGAGCATTAAACCTAGGCGCAGCCGAAGCGTTGAGGGGGTCTGTTTTGGTAGCCTCAGTTTGCAGGCAAGTGCCAAACAGGGCTCTCCAACTCTCACTGGAGCGTTTCGCAGCCGAGTGTGAAGCGGTTATGAAAATTCCCTCATCTTGTCCTCCGGAAAAGGGTGGAGTGCCCACTCCGGGTATTTGCCCCAAGTGGAGGAGTTTAAGTAACGAATGAGGGCAGGAGGGAGCGAGAGATCGACAGGCGGATCGGTGCAGAACGTTGCAAAAAAAGCTACAATTTACCGGTCGACCTACGTTCCAACCCTATCTATGGTGCTATGGGTCGTGTCCCGGATACAAGCGGCCGAAATGAGTTTTCTCCGCAGGGTGTCCGGGCTCTCCCTTAGAGATAAGGTAAAGCTCGGTCATGGGGCTCAGAGGACCCGCTTCTCCTCCACATCGAGAGGAGCCAGATGAGGTGGCTTGGATTCGGATAACGCCTCCCTGGTGAGGTGTTCCGGGCATTCCCACCGGGAGGAGACCCCGAGGACGACCCAGGACATGGAGAGCTAGCACTGGCCTAACGCCTCGGTATCCCCCGGGGAGAGCTGGAAGAAGTGCTTGGGCTTCCCTGCTAAAGCTGCTGCCCCCGCGACCCGGCCCCGGATAAGCGGTAGAAGATGGATGGATGGATGGATATTTGCCAGCCTGCCAGCATTTTTTTTTTTGTCAAATAAAAATAAAAGACAAACCTACTATTTTTCTTCTCCAAAGGCTTCTAAAATGTATTTCTGTATCATGCACTCTCACATACTGACACACATTTTCAAGGAATTGTATTTGGCCACGTGACAGTACTCTAATAAAACCATCAATTTTGATAACTGGATGTAATCACTTTGCAGTCAATGACTGCCTGAAGTAAAGTGCCCATGTAATCAATTTCACTTCCCATTTTGGAAACCCTGTGACAGGCCTTCCGTACAGCCACTTGCACATTTGCTGCTTTTTTTTTCCTCTCGCTGCCTAGACTTTTGTCTTCCAGTTCAGGCATGTGGCTAGGCCATTGGTGAGTACGGTATTCAATTATCTTGCTTGCCTTTAAAAAGTGCTGGCAAGAGGATTGAGAGCACCTCTTCAAGCAGTTGCAATCCACTGAACAAAATATGGCAAGTGTGAACACATCCATCCATCCATTTTCGGATCCACTTATCCTCACAAGGGTCGCGGTGCATGCTGGAGCCTATCCCAGCTGTCTTCGGGCAGTAGATGGGGGACAACCTGAACCAGTTACCAGCCAATCGCGGGGCACACATAGACAAACAACCATCCCCGCTCACACAGCAGGAGGTCCCCAAATTGAGATGTCCATCCATTTTTCTGCATGCATGTTTTTTGGAACATGGGAAACCCAACCAGGCACAGGGAAACAAATCTACACTATAAATAGTAAAGAGTTGAATATATTGGGTGGAAAATGTCTGCTTTCATTAAAAAAAAATATATATTTATGGCAAGTCGAACAATTGTAAAATCCAGAAAGACTCGTTTAAAAAAAAAAATTATGAAAAAAATGTCTATTTAATCCATTCATCCATTTTCGGATCCGCTTATCCTCACAAGGGTCGCGGGGCATGCTGGAGCCTATCCCAGCTGTCTTCGGGCAGTAGACGGGGGACACCCTGAACCAGTTGCCAGCCAATCGCGGGGCACACATAGACAAACAGCCATCCCCGCTCACACTCACACCTAGGGACAATTTAGAGTGTTCAATCAGCCTGCCATGCATGTTTTTGGAATGAGGGAGGAAACCGGAGTACCCAGAGAAAACCCACACGGCCCGTGCCCGAGGAGAACATGCAAACTCCACACAGGAAGGCCGGAGCCGGGATCGAACCCTTCACCTCTGTGCTCAACAGTCGACCGTGCCACAGTGAATGTGTAATATGTGCCTCTTTTTTTTGTTTTTGTTTTTTTTTTCGTTGGTACTTATTTAAATATGTATTCTCCTTTTGTCCCATTTGAAAGACTTAATTTCTTAGCATCGCCTCACATTTCCCCGTTTCACTTTTATACCCGCTGCACTGTTTTACATTCCCTGCCCTCCATCCCAATCCTCCCAAAAGAGTGTGCCTCCACTTCTTCTGTGGAACTGCTGTGGAGTTATCAGCGATTCGTATTACATATTCTTATCGGCTTAGCGTGTTAATCCTCCTGTATCTCAGCGGAAGTATGGCAAGCCTTCTGAGGCATTTTTCAGGCGTTTCCCAGTCTTTAAAATGGCAGACATTTCATGAAATAAATTGAATATTGGTGGTTTTCTCTTTCAGATGCTTATTATGCAATACACTGTATGCCTTCCATCTAATGCACCTCTTGGTAAACCAGCCTTTTACAGACATTTTGCTGATGGATACCATTTTGTCTCTTCTGAAAATATCCCCTTTGATGTCCTTTTCACCAACTATTCATCTTCATTTAGTGTTTTTAAGTCAGTAAAGGCATGCAGATAAACACTTTTCTGGCTGTACAAATCCTGCAATCGACTAAAGTTTGTCACTTACTACCTTAATGAAATGTCCACACTCTGGGTGGACCGACTCTGACAGGAGGTTGTTCCCTATCTACGCTTTGTCTGAAAGCGCCATTCTCAGCAACTGCAGTCATTGTAATGGCGCCAATGGAGAGTTAGACTTTGAATCATTTGTTTTTATTTGATCTATGCTGACTGTGTGTGTGTGGCAAAACCCATTACTCGGCAACACCTTAACAATGGCTGGCTCGCGCTTTTCTACTCATGTAACAGCTCCAAACAGGCATTCTGTCATGTGCGCAGTACTCTAATTAAATTACTTTTATTGTATATATTTAATACAGATTACAAGTACACATGCTCTTTCAAAGTAGCCTGTTTGATGAGCTGTGTGCATGTCACTGGCGATGATCAGTATGACTTAGCAATTCACTCCACCCAATTCACATGTAAAGCGTGACATAGGGTGTGTTAAAGTATACCATGCAAAAACAAAACTAAACTAAACCAAAAAAACATCACGTGGCACAGTGTTTACAAAAGCAAATATGGTCCCGGGTGTTGGGGCTCATTTTATCATCTAATATCATGAAGAATACCTTCGTTAATTTGGGGGATTTGAGGCATCACTCCTTGATCTCTTCTTTTAATCGATAAGTCGACTAAGGATGATGTCATGTCATAGCTGCGCGTAATATATGAAGCGCCTACGCCTACTATCATGAATAATGTTTACTATATTCTTCACGTTTCATGGGGGATTTAATTAAAGTCAAATGTTAAGACAACAACTGTTACTCATCACATACATACACACACACACACACAAATATAAAATATGAAAGAGGCCCAGGTTGGATTCGAAAAACATCAGAATATTACAGCTCATGCTGCATGAAAAAATCAGATACGGCATATGCGCCCCCCCTCAAAAAAAAAAAAAAAAAAGGGGTAATTGGGCTGCAAAATGAACATAGCCCTAGTTTTCAATCTGATCTCAATAGAATTCCCATATTTCATGAAAACCCCAATGATCCACGAATAAAGATCACCACGGCTAGATTTCACAAGTCGAGTGTGCTGAAATAGGAAATGTTTCAGGTATAGTAAGAAAAAAAATGTACTTGGATGTTTAATTTCACACTTGATTGTTGGGCAGGCAGTCAAGAGACATAACTATTTTCATATGAGACATTAAACGGGCAATTTTCTATAATTCCATGTAATGCCGTGGCTTTGCAAGACATTTTGGAAAACTACTTTTTCAACTGCCTTTGTGGAAGGCCCCTTTCAGTTCCAGCATGACTGAATTTCACTATGTAATCGTCCAGCCTTGAAATAGCTTCAGTCCGACTGGACTCATGAAGAAATACTTTTTATTTTATCCAGACTGACTTCTAAATATCTGGCAACAGTTGTCATTGATTCAGATCTACAATCTGGTGACATTATTGTATATAGTCCAGACAAGGCTGGCTATCGGGAGTCGGATTATTGACACAGTCCAAACACACACAAACACCTGCAAACACACACACACGCTGTCCCTCTTAGGAGATCAATTGAATACAAAATGCTCTGTATTAATATTGTGCTGCAGTCGATGTGAATAAGTTTAAATAATGCAAGATACAATTTTACAAAAATTGTAAAAGTATTATTCCTGAATATTTATTTTACTTTCAACCACTCAGCATATTTAGTGGCATCAGTGCTATACATACACATATAGTTCTTATTTTTTTCTTTGTATTTTTGTCCTCTATGGACAATAAAAGCGGTACTGTGCTATGACCAAAACATATATATATATATATATATATATATATATATATATATATATATATATATATATATATATATATATATATATATATGAATTGGAATATTTCATATCACACAATTTTTATGCTTTGTCTTTGTTTTAAAGATGACAAAACGAAAAATCTACAAAAATTGTAGAAATTGTAACACAAGGGTTTTTAACAAATGTTGTGTACTCCTTCGATGTGTCGTAATTGATTTTGCTACATTCCAATTTAATTTAGTCACACATCATGTATTAATATAATCGGTGTATTGAAATTGCTCTCTTTGTTCCAGATAATTGTTTTAATTCTTGTTCTGAAGCCTCTTAATCTGTTTTATCTAGTCGCCATCATTTTATGCCTTCATTCTACTTCATTTTACTCATTTATTTTTAAAATATGAACGGAATCCCAGTGTGCATTTGCATCGTGTCAAAGAAAGAAATGATTGGATTTTATGCATCTTTTGAAATTATTTAATATGACATCAGAATGCTTTTATTATGGAATGATCAAATATTTGTTCCGGAATATTTTTCATTTGTATTGTATTACTGTATATTGTATTTGACATCGATCCATCCCTCTTTACCGTCTTTGGATTTGTTCTCGCTTGACTTGGTGAGTCAGCTTCGCAGGACCCTTCCAGCAGATACAGATGGATTTACCATGAGATAATGACAAATGGCAGGCGTAACTGAGGTGATTTCAGCAGTTACTATACCTTTGGGAGTCTATGTTCACTACACTAGAACCCCACATCGTCCACCCCGACCAAAGATCTTAATTGAATGGGTGGCTCTGCAACCAAGTGATTCAGCCTGACGTACATTTCTGCTAGTTTGCAGTAGGTGATGTAGCGTGACATGCAGGTCAAAATATTCAGGGTTGTCGCGCATAAGACATGGACATGAGGCTTGATTTGTTGTTTGACTTTTGCTCTGAAACAGAAGGGCATCATCTTTTCAAATGAATGGGTTATGAGACAGACGACTGCTTGGGAGAATGTTTCATTTTATTGCCTGCTTTACACATAGGTTATATTGCCTGGACTGATGTGGTTGGCCAGAGTTGTAGTATGTTTTCTTGTCAAAAGACGCCGACTGAGATGAGGCTGCGTGAATAGTGATATTATGGATTCAAAACATATACTGTACTTTGTTTATCAAAGCATCAGATTGAGTGACATTATTTGAATTGAATTTGAATACAACTCTATTGTCAAATGTGCTGTACGTATGTGTAACATACAGCACAGATGACATTTCTTCCCCTCAACATAAAACAAGAGGAGCCGCTGCGGGTGTCCGCGCCGCCATCAAAAGAAAAGTTCACCAAAAAAAATGACAAAATAACACAAGACAACACATGAAACACACACATTACTTTATAGTGATGACAATGATGATGATGATTTACCACCTTTTTAATGTCAGGCTCCCGTTTGGCTCATACATTTGTAAATGTGATTCTAATATTAGAAGTTTCACCAGCTTCAAAGCTCACTGGTTTATACATTTACATGTTTGGAAAAATGTGGTGTTTAGCGAAGGAGGGTGAAAGCCAGAACATGTTTTCAGTGTGTATATGTAGTGAAATATTGATGTCGTTGATAGTTATCATAGTAATGATGACAATGGCAAAGCCATTACCATTTAGTATGCAGGTAACTCATTCACTCCCAAAGATGCATTTAGATGTCTTTTCAGACACCACACATTTAATCCCAGCTCCTCATTTTATATTGACTGTACTTGAAAAGGGTCTGAAGACCCTTTTCAAGTACATTAATTAATGATTAATGATGACAGTGGCAAAGCCATTACCATTGTGTATGCAGGTAAAGTGATCAAACAATGTGCCTTCTGCATTGGCGTAATTCAGCACTGAATCATAATGAGGGACAGTTCTCAAATGGTGGGCATTACTTTTTGCTATATACATGGGTGTGTGTGTGTGCGTGTGTGTGATTATTTAGAGATGGTGAAGATTTTTTTTTGATTTTTTTAAATCTCAGTTACCTTGCAATCACACCACATTATTCATGTTGTGTTTCACAGGAGAGTACATTGAAGTAGTAATCATTTTATTTTGCCCCTTGCATTTTCAGGGCTGGTATTATGTTGGAATGGGGGTTTAAATGACAATGACCGGAATCCCACTAGACTGTAATTGACTTGGCAGGTAACACCTCACTCTGATACACACTCTGAGATCCACTTTGTAATGAGAATGACAAAAAGAGCGTTTCACTGTTAATTTTCATAAAGAGAGAGGCGTAAGTAACTCCAGAATGTGGAGTTAGGCGTTGCTTGGATTTAGTTAAATCTACAACAAGTAAATTCAAAATGCACACATTAGACATCTCCATTTCTTCTGGACCCCCCCCCCCCCCCCCCACACACACACACACACACTTCCCCCCTACCACACACACTGTCTGCAACGCTCCACAACACTTGGTGGCAATGCACCATCTTTCAGCTTCCACTGCTATAGGACATTTCCACTTGACCTATTACATCATGTCAAAACATTGTAGCTGTGGATGTGATAAAATGACGAACTTAACAGCTCTCCTCATCACGTGCATCATTTCCCCTTTATGAACATTTGTGGATGCTCTTTCCTGTTACATAAGATATGTGTCTTCAATGGGCTCAGCAAAATCTGAAGCACTATCAGAAGCACCTGCCTTCTTTTACAACCTAAATTATGATATCGGTTTAATTGAATTGTATTGTTATTCTGTATATTTCAATATTTACAATTAGTCTGGATTTCTGGGCTCATGGTATCAATGCCTACAACCTCTCATGTATATTGCTGGCATTATACATGGAGGATGCATTTGAGAAAGGTGCAAAAGTATAAACATGTATTTTAGGTTCACAAGACTTTGCAATAAACAAACACGTCTGCTCACAATGAATGTTACATGAGGAAACATCACTTCCATTAAAGTCAATAAAGTTGGAACACGTGGGGCCAAAGCGAATAGGAATCCAACGACAACGTTGATATTGCAGGGAATGTGTTATTGTCGTTTGTCTATGTTTGCATGTCGAGCACCTGTGGCTTATCAGTCTCGGGCTCTGGAAGGAGGGGTAAAAGGCAAGTAGGAATGCTTACCTCCGTTAAAATTTTCTTCGTCCAGGGGAATGTTCAGATAGCAGGTATTTTGGGAACAGGCCGTCCACAATTTAAATATAAATATTTTGATCAGTCCGTTTTATTGTGGGCAAATACTGATTTTGATTGCTACTGAAAAGACTGAATTATACTGGCTCATGGTTACTATGCAATACAAGTCTGTCATGATTTAGAAATAACTTGTCAAATGCATTTGGCCACATCAAGAAACTACAAATTCATGATGGTTCTAGACTGTTTTTGCATAATACATAATCATCACATCAACACTAAATACATATTTACAAGTCACTCCAAACAAGCACGAGGAGTGTGGGGTGAGGGTGGTGGGTGCGGGGTAGCCCACTCATGATCGGATTTGTGAAAAGTCATGGCGTAGATCAAATTTGAGTTCATTTTAATTTCGCCTCAACATAATGTAACACAGTGGTTCTTAACCTTCTTAGAGGTACCGAACCCAACCAGTTAATATGCACATTCACTGAACCCTTCATTAGTGAAAAATCCATCCATCCATCCATTTTCCGAACCGCTTCATCCTCACTAGGGTCGCGGGGGGCGCCGGAGCCTATCCCAGCAGTCTTCGGGCAGTAGGCGGGGGACACCCTGAATTGGTTGCCAGCCAATCGCAGGGCACACAGAGACGAACAACCATCCACGCTCACACTCAAACATAGGGACAATTTAGAGCGCCCAACCAGCCTGCCATGCATGTTTTTGGAATGTGGGAGGAAACCGGAGCACCCGGAGAAAACCCACGCAAGCCCGGGGAGAACATGCAAACTCCACACAGGGAGGCCGGAGCTGGGATCGAACGCGGTACCTCAGCACTGTGAAGCCGACGTGCTAACCACTGGACTACCGGGCCGCCCTTAGTGAAAAATAAATATATTTATATTTTTTTACAAATTCAAGATCTAAAAAAACCCCTGCATTTATTAAAAACAGAAAAAAAAGTATATCACATTTCACAAGCTAAGTATACATTTTGTTTGTACAACGTACTATGACAACAGTCACACATTGACGACTAAGCAAACCAATTTTCCAGCGCACTGATTGGACAAGCAATGTAATGTGATCATCTGCAGCCAGTGATGGCCAAGCGGGCGTGTCATAACTAATTGACATGTTGAGTCAGGTGTGTCTTACCGTACATGGCAGAGGCCCCCTGCATGGTGAACCCCTGAGACCGATTCACCGAACCCGGATTAAGAATCACTGACGTAACATGAAGCACCATGTCAACATGAGTGGTGTTGGGCAAGTTACTTCCAAAATGTACTATATTTAAATTACTAAGTACTTACAATTGAAAGTAATGATGTTGTTGTTATTTTACAATATTACCATATTTGTCAAGTATTAAATTACTCTTAAGTTTAAGTTAAATTCCTTTTTTAAAAATGTGGAATTCATTGAGTTAATGATGATTTAAAAACTTGAAAAGAAAAGTACAACATTTGCAACAGCTGCTTGAGAGAAAAGCTGAATGCAAAATACATGTAAGAAAGTTGACATTCTGACTCAAAGAAAGCTTCACATTCTGACAAGTCAGCACCTCCTGCTTATTTACTAAAGGACCAAAGCATAATAAGACAACAGCAACTGCATGGCAACTGATATATCAAGGAGCACATCTAAACCAATGGCTGGTGTCCTCAGAGGAAGTGATTATTTTCGGTCATCTGTATCAGCTATAGATGTGTATATGACATGTAATAAACTGGAACTGTGATTGTATGCACCTGCCTCACGGGTCCTAAAATTAGGAAACAATGTATTGTTTTGCTTAGAATTATATGCCGTGTATATATAGGAAGAGATATTATTGCTAAAACAAAACTAAGCAAAAAAAACAGAAGTACTGTCATATTTTTTTATAAAAGCCAACCTTGACTTTTCAGAGCCGCTGCCGTGCTAATCGACTGCTCACCTGAGCCTGTGTACGTGTGTGTAATGACTCATCGATCAAAGACATAATATATGGGTCCTTGAACACATCAGGAGTGGAAGGGTTAGAAAATATTAACGTTCATAGATTACATTATTCAGTTTCATTTTTTTTTCTGCCTATTGATTCATTCTTGTGATGCCCAGCCACTCATGGCCTCACCCTAAACCACAGCTAGCATTGAATATGTTGACCAGTCTCTCATGGATTGTGTCTTGTATTTTGATGTGCTGCTTTCTTTTTTCCCAGGTTATTTATCACAGGCACAAGCCACTGTATGGATGAAAGGATGCCTGTTTTAGCACGCAATTGTGTGACGCACACTAACCCTGACCTCACTGCAACACCAGAGTGTGAAAGACAGATTGTGAGGCCTGAAACGGTCATTTGTTATCCTTGAAGAGTAGTTAACATCCATCTTCTGCTGTGGTAACAGTGATCTGAGAATATAATTTAAATAGAAGCCATTTCGGACATATCTACAGAATGGAGTTGTGCTCATATGGGACCTGGAGAACTTCTGGATCGCAATGGAAGTACTTTTTAGCAGTTCTGGGTAGTATGCTGGGCTGCTTGTTGTGAGACTACTATCTTAAGTACATTTCACAGTAGCTGTAGAATAATTTTCTGTTTTGATAATTAAGTGATCCATAATTCATATGGGGATATCAAAAATGCTGATCATGTATTCTCTAATCTAAGTGAAATAAGCCTGTTGTTTACTGTTGAGATTGCCAAATAGTTGGATTTGTTATGCTTGAATTTCACATGAAACATGATTTACATATAAAGAAGACTGTCTGTGATGTTGATTGACCTCTTTCACGATATTGCATCAAAAATGAAAGAATACTGGATGACAGGTATCAAAAAAACAGATACAGTGTCAAAGTTGTAGCATAATAAGAATACCATTGTCAAAATGTGCATATGTTTTGCACTTTTGTTAAACAAAAACATTGACTATGTAAACAACTAGAGCAAATTCGGAAAAAGCAATCTCATTTTCGGATGCAGTGATATCAAAACACCCGAAAGCTGTTACACATTTTGGGGCACCAAAATGAATTTTGACCAATGTTATCATAGTGAGTAATATGAATATGGCGCAAATGCTTTTAAATCCAGGATAACAAATGTTCTCTTTTCCCATAACAATAATCAACATCTTTCAAAATCGAAACGCCCATCGTAGCTAGCTGCTAGGCGCTAATGCTGGAGACACTAACGCTGGAGACACTAACGCTGGAGCCACCGCTAAAGTCAGCGTAACTAAATAGTCCCCCCCCACCCCACCCCCCCACCCCTTAATTAGCGATTGGAACTTGATTTCAGGACTATGTTGATGTCAGTGGTAACAGAGTGTGAAATGCATTAAGGGACTCGAATAACGAGTCAGTCAGCCGTTACACTGGGACATGCTGCTGGTAACAACTTAAAAATACAAGCGTAGAAAGGCAGTAATGACAGTGTATGTTGGAAAAAAAATATTTTGAAGTTGACGTCACCATGTTGGCTGCGTGTTTTGTCATCAATAGCATTAGCAATTGTTGCTGCCGCTGGCTTCACTAGCTTCGCCCCCACTGCACATGAAAGTAATAAAAAAATAAATAAAATAAAAACCTTTTGGACATAAACGTGTCACATTAGACATGTTGGAACGACAGCATGGTTTTGTTTTTGGTTTTCCTTTACATCTATGTGGCGGTACCGGTAAACATCTATACATTTTGTTTGTTTTTTTTTTAATTATGAAACTGTGTATAATATGGTGGGAAGATTTAGGGATCATTTAATACAGAAAGGAAATTGTCTTAGTGATGGGATTTTATGGGGCTTTGGTGATCACATAGCGTGGTAGTGTTCACACGCTACATTTCCCAGGCACTTCTTACCCCAAAGTGCATCCTTTCCATTTGACATATTTTGTAGTTATCCCCCAGTTGAAGCCCACTTTAGACTGCAGAACCTTATGGATTATGGAAAATGTGCAGCTACATACAAATGGAAGAGGAGGGGGCAGAGCTGCATAGATCTGATCAAACCCAATGGGCCATACCTGAACAAAGTCATTCTATTTATTGAGCATCACAAAATACCATACGTTCTTCTGGGTATGGAGTGTCGGGTCTTTGGGATCTAGCGGCCTTTGTCTCAGGGTGTTACCAGGCTTGAAGTGCACTGAAATGGTGTGTTGGTTGTTAATCTTTCTTTCTGATTTTGTCAGAAACACCTGATAAATAGATCAAATGACAAGTTTGTGGTGTCTGTCACTCCTTTCTTTCTCATCCACTTCACTATTGTTCCTTCAAGAGGTAGATTTGTTTTTTGAAATGACCAGCTGGGGTAAGGGCCTGCCTCACATACCAATGTTCTTTCTCTTTGGCCTGTGTGCTGTTTGGCACATTATCATCTCTGTGTTGTAGTTGATAACGCTCAGTTTGTGTTCCAGTGGGTGGTGTGAGTCAGAGTAAATATGTGTCAGTGTGTGGGGGTTTTCTGTCAGGCCCAACATGGATCCCCCTGTCAACGCCAAAGTGGACATCACAGTCCAAAATAGACAACTTGTTGTCTTTGAAATCTTCACATGTGAACTTATTTTCCACTGAGTTGATGTGCTCGGTGAAGGCTTTGCACTTCCTGGCTTTGGATTTTAACCCATGTGTCAGCCACATATCTGCACCAATGACTTTCAATTAGGTTTCCTCAAAAGAGCTGAGAGCCCTCGTTTCCATGTCCTCTGTACAATTTTGCTTTGATGTGGCATGCCAGGGAGCCCAGAGCAGAGCCTTCTTTTTGTCTGTAAAATATTCTCACAAATTCAAAGTATGCGGTGTTCAGGCAAAGTTACAACAACTGGCATATTTTTACTGGCTTAAGGATGCGTCTGTCTTGGATGCTGTGATCAAGCAGTAGCCATTGCCTCACACATACGAGCCATCTTCTACGAGACTCATTATTGTTTTACTGTTTTTATTGTGTTTACTGTTGTTTTAAGTTATTGTGTAACTGTATGTATAGGACTTTGTAAGCAGCTGTGGTTGTTTTCCGTGCTCTATAAGTATAATTGAGTTGAGTATCTCTACAAAACTTTGCTCAGTAATGTAATTGGCCAAGTGAATTTTATGTCCTCAAAAATGTCTGTCATATTTTCCATGTTTATAAAGGGATGGTCTTTAAAGGAAAATGATAAAGCTCAACTATTCAAATTTGGTCATAATATATAAACCCCATTGACACATTATCTGTTCCGCTTATCCTCTCTAGGCTCACGGTTGTGCTGGAACCTAAACCAGCTGACTGCCCTTGAACTCATCGTCACTCTGTCGCAGAGAATAATATATGAACCCTTATTGTAAATGTAAAAGTCCTGCAGAGTACACCAAAGAATCTAAATTGCTATTTGGTCTACAGCAGGGATGTCAAACTCGTTTTTGACGCAGGCCAAATTGTAGTCACCGTTTCCCTTGGAGGGCCATTATGACTGTCAAACCATATAAAGAAGTCAAGAATAATTCCATCCATCCATTTTCCGAACCGCTTTCTCCTCACTAGGGTCGCGGGGGGTGCCGGAGCCTATCCCAGCTGTCTTCGGGCAGTAGGCGGGGGACACCCTGAATTGGTTGCCAGCCAATTGCAGGGCACACAGAGACGAACAACCATCCACGCTCACACTCATACCTAGGGACAATTTAGAGTGCACAATCAGCCTGCCATGCGTGTTTTTGGAACGTGGGAGGAAACCGGAGCACCCGGAGAAAACCCACGCAGGCCCGGGGAGAACATGCAAACTCCACACAGGGAGGCCGGAGCTGGATTTGAACCCGGTACCTCAGCACTGTGAAGCCAACGTGCTAACCACTGGACTACCGGGCCGCCTCAAGAATAATTGTTTATTCAAATATTGTTGAAGTGACTGTAATGAGGGGTTTAGTAAGAAGAAGATGCTTACAATATTGTTTAGTTATTACATATGAGAATGTAAAATTCTACAAGCATCAGTCATGGAAGTTGACATGTTTGATTTGCTTTCACAGGCCTCATAAAATGATGAGGCTGGCCAGATCTGGCCCTGAGGCCTTGAGTTTGACACTTATGGTGTACCGTATATGTCGCCTGCAAATTCACCTGTCCGGGTACACCCCGCCGCTTCCCCAAATTCAGCAGGGATAGGCTCCCGCTATCCGACTGTGGACACGTGGGATAAAATGTGAATGGGTGGACAAACATTGATGGTACCTTATCTCGGAAATGAGGTGTGAATGGTTGCAAGAATAAAAATGAGTGATAAATCTAAAATCATGATATCCCTGCTTTAAACTTATGTTTTTGTTTGTGTGAGCATTGACACAGGACTTGCAGTGACTATTATTCAGTAGAAAGACCAATGTAAGCCATAGTGACGACTGTGAGGCTTCAACAACTCTCCGGAGACTGTTCTTACAGCTTCAAAAGTATGAGCTGACCTGACTTTGCTGATGCATATTTAAATTCCTGACAAAAACAGAAAAACACTGAAGTAAATGTCAAACGTACAATGTGAGGTTGAACAAACCAGAAATAAGTATGTGTTATGAATTCTGCTCTCATAATTTATTCAAATGAAACCAACCCAATCCTACATGAGAATAAAGTTGTTAAAATGGGAGAGTACACGATTCTAAATGACATGGCGGGGATGTCACGTAACTGCCACCAATTCATGCTCCAGTTTTTTTTTTTTCGTCCATTTAAATTTTAAATCAAATCTAAAATAACAGTTTGGGTCTGTACCATACATCTGGCATTTTGGTTTTTGAAAAACCGATAATACACCACCTTTTGGGACCCCTAGTTGCAGTCCCATCTTTCAGTATCTAAAGGATGGGCCTAATGTCATACCTCATTGTCTAAATCAGGGGTCGACCAACTTAAATACTCAGAGCCATTTGAACAGTCTCACATAAAAAAATTAATAAAATAAAAAATTAAAAATCACCTGGCGTTAAGAAAGGTTTTTGATATCAAAAGTGACAATAAGACGTATGTTTTTTAGGGGGCTGGGGTTGGGGATTTTTTCCCCTGAATGTATAAAAAAACACCAGTACAGTCAAACCTCGGTTTTCGAACTTAATGCGTTCCAGAAGACTGTTCGGAAACCGAATTGTTCGGAAACCGAAACCATTTTTTCCATTGAAATCAATGTAAAATGTTTTAATCTGTTCCAAGTAAAAAAAACAACTTTTTTAAACCACTTATTTTTACAATTTCACACCATAAACTGTACAAATGTAATGGGAGATTACCAATTTTAACATTAACATAGTAACATAAAAATTGAAGGAACATCTCTCTCTCTCTCTATCTGTCGTGGGGCGTGCGCCTCTCCCAGCTGTCAGCAGGCAGTAGGCGGGGCATTTCGGCATCCCGAACTCCTTCGCCAACACAGACACACGCAGACCTGACTCATATTTTGCGATTAATTCTTTCTTAAATTCTATAGTTTTGCGCACTATTTTCCTCTTTTCTTCACCAGGTTCACCACTTCCACCTGCTTTCTTTGGTGCCATGATTAGGGGCTGATACATGATGCAAAAATAACAGTCCAATATTACGTAGTTCTCACCAAACACGTCTGCTTTTTAAAAAAAAAATCTTAATCGAACAATACAAACTCGTCTGCTCACAAGCTGTTTCTGTACGATTATTGCTTAATAATGAGACAACGGACACCAGAGTGTTCATTATGTGCCGCTGCATTGAAAAATGTAAACAAACGCACGCACCCTTCCCCCTTCCCCCGCGCTGCTAGGGCAAACCATTATGAAAAGAGGGGGATTTCACTCGGCCTAACAGAAGCGTTTCACCAAACACGTCTGCTTTTTTTTATTGAACAAGACAAACTCGTCTGCTCACAATGGACACTAGACTAGGAAGCGTTTCACCAAACACGTCTGCCTTTTTAAAAGAAATCTATTGAACAATACAAAAACGTTTGCTCACAATGGTCGCTTCCTGTGTTGCGACCAAACTCAAGGGAGCGCGGCGACATGAGGGAGCCCTGCTACCAAAGGGAGCACGGCTACACGAGGTAGCGTCACTTCACTCCTCTCGGCTTTGCTACCTCCTGGAGTGAAGTGACGCATTCAAGTGCGCTCAGTTAGTTTGAGAACCGAAATTAGTTCGTCATCCGAGCCATAAAAAACTCGAAATTTTAGTTCGAAAACCGAATTGTACGAGAACCGAGACGTCCGAAAACCGAGGTTTGACTGTATATTATATCATGGAGCTGCTCCAAAGAAAGTGTCCTTTTAAATTTTTATGTAACAAAAACATTCAAAACTCTGAAAAAATACTCTTGGTTGAAGCTTACTTTCAAATAAAATAGTGTCTATTTGAGTCCCCCTCGTGTTCATGAAATTAAAGCCAAACGTAAATCATCCACTTGCAGCGAAGCAAAAATGTTGTCTGTGTCTATGTGCCGTCACATGAGTTTCCAGTAGCGTGCAACCGTGTGTCGATGCCCGATGCGAACGTGCGGTTGCGGACGGCTTTTACCCATCAGAAACCAATTGTAAATTGGCGGGGGGGTGGGGGGCTGACGGAGAATGAATGCCTCATTTCGATGCTCCTCTGAGATTGCAAGTGGAATTCATTGCTATCAACTTCAACTAAAAAGGACCCCAGGTATATTTGTAAACTAAGAGTCCATTAAACTAGATATTTTACCCAGTTCTATATTTTACCCAGATTTTTGAAAGATGCACCTTCATCTTCACACTCAAGATTTTAAACTCTAATCTGTGAGGTTACGCAAGCGATGTTTGTATTTCATATAATAGGGCATAGCATTAAATGCTCTCTTTTTGTGAGATTTTTTTTTTCTTGATTTACCCATGATTTCACCTATCAACAGCCAAATAGCTCAATAATTCTTTACACCCTGCATTGCACATTGGTGGCTCTGACTCCTCATTTTACTCATTAAAGTATATTTAATGATATTATAGAAAGTACACATGATTGACAGTATTCCCCAAAGTCATAGAGAGCCACGGTAGAAGGATCAAAGAGCCACATGTGGCTCTGTAGCCGCGTGCTTCCGACATCTGGTCTAAATACACACCAGATTGTTTCCTTATCATTTTTTTTTTTTATATTGTATACAGTGACCAATGGTCTCAAAGACAATATTGAAGACTGATAGAGTTAGCAAGAGTTTAAGGCCTGGTTCCCCATTTTCTAATATTAACAGAGGAGTCAAAGTAGGTTTAACGGCAGCTACAAACATTGGCTCATTGGAAGAATGATTTGGACAATTTTACCACGAGTGAAATCCAATACTGTGGCTGGAGTCATGAGTAATGCAACAGCTGTTGTAAAAAAAAATATTATCCAGTGAGAAGTAAAGACCCGTACCTTTAACCAGCCATGCAACATTTATACCTCTATTGAAAAGGGCGTGTGCAAAGGGAAGACTTGTGTTTAATATAGATTCCGCTCTGGAATTCATGTCGGAATTTGGTTTCTATTTGGAGCTGTTGCAGGAATGCAGGCATGGTCACGAAGTGACCCGATTTGATTTATATCTCATTAATCTCTCCCTCTCTGTCCTCACTCTTTTTCTTTCAAGTGTAGAACACGGGCCAAGCTTCTCCTGTAATATATGCTTCTCATCCTATAATCTTACTTCATCATGCCCTCCTGCATATCATGTAAATTGAAAGCGGTAAGCTACTCTCACATCATAATAAGCATCATCAGCCAACAGACCTACTTGCGGTGTCGGGTGTGTGCTCTTCGGAGTACCGAACATGTTCTCAACTTCACGGAGTCCGGGTGTCTTTTAACCCGCCCGAGTCTCGAGTGGCCTGTGGCCTCCGGCGGGCGACGGGGGTGGCCGCTGTTGGCGGCGGGGGCGCCCACCCTGCCCTCCGAGACGATAAAGCTCCGGATCTTCGTGCTCAACAACAACAACAACAACAACATCATCATCAGCCAAGACTCATTTTCCTCACTTGTTCTTTTTCCTACCCAAAAGGAACCAAAATAAATCAAATTAATCTAGTGACAATGAAAGACAAAAAGAGAAAATACTGTAGGCCAGGCGTGTCGAAGGCCGGTCAGCAAGGGCCGCTGTCCTGCATGTTTTACATGTCTCCCTCGTCCAACACTCCTAATTCAAATCATCAGGATCATTATCCCTCAGTTTGCTGATGAGCTGAGCATTTGAATCAGGCAGGATGGCGGCCCTCGAGGACCAGAGCTGAACTTGGCCACTTTCGGTCTTTTGGGAAGCTGTGGCATCACCTAAGCAAATTGAACATCCAATGAATTAGACACCCTTTCAGATATTGGAAGCATGAGGACAGTTCTTTTATTTTGCAGTAGACTACGAATAGACACAGCCATGTGAAACCAGCTATATTAACATCGGGATCTGACGCACAACCCAGAAAAGAGCAGCTATTGTTTTAATTCACTTGTTTTTCATACACTATGAATAAAAGCATTGTATCATGGCCTGGCCAATCCCAATACATTGATTATATCATCAAAAAATAGCACTCAATGACTCACTGAATGATTGAATGACAATAATAAACTGGACACTGCTTTATTTGTCTTAAACAATTGAGGTCCTCAAGATCCTGCGTCCTGTTGATTTAGGCCATCAATTTGTACTGCTGATGCATGAAGAGAAACTGGGGGTTGACAATCTTACTCAATCAAGTTGAATCCTTCATTTTCTTGATATCAGGTCTTGTAGTTACTGCATATTTTTTTTAATCATTTTTAATCAGTCTTGCAAAACAAGAATCCAATTAAATCACTGTGATTGTGTACGAAAGCCCACATGATAATTGCTTTAGAATAGCGGCATCTCCTTTTGTACTTCAATTTGGATTTGATGATTTATCGCTGTCGGTTGAAATACAAAGAAGAAAATAGAGCAATTTGATTGTTTATTTTCATGAGTGTGATTCATGGTTACTAAAGAGCCTCTTTTTGTCACGTTCATTAATACGTCCTCCTTTGAAAATATTTGTCTGTCTTTGTCTAAATCTGCATTTCATTCATGGTTGAGACAACTACTGTATACCACAATTGATATAATTTTTTAATGATTTTATTTATTTTTTTAATTGTTTGAACAACAGTAAAATAAGCACAGGTACATTGCTGACACAATTATACTCATGCAAAATAACTTTTGGACACTTTAAAAAAAATATATCTATCCATCTATCTATTGTATTCGGAGTAGTATATTTTGTATTTCTGTAGTTAGAGTGCTTTCTCTTTTTCAAGGTCGATTCCAAAACATGACGTGTGTGTTGTTGAGTTTTGTATTTACTAAACCGTTATTTTATTCTATTTTATTTTTTTGCGAAATGCACTAAGGAGTGGCACCCAAATTTCGTTGTAAGCTATACAATGACAATAAAGGCGATTCTGATTCTAATTCTGATTCTGATTCTGATCTCCTCCATATGAAAGGCAATGTGATTGGGCTATTTGAGATGCAACTAAAACACAACAACAAAAGCTATAATGATTGTAGTTTATTTGTATGTACCATATTAGTTGAAGAATGCATTTGGCCTGTATATCATCTCACATTCATAGAAATTTTCTTGTGATTTGTGTCATTCCAGGTGTCCCAATCCTCTTTCCAGCAAGTGGAAGATCAGTTAATGAATTATGAATGTTAAACAAGATGACCTCCTCTCAGCAGCAGCAGACGATGCGTGGTCCTAGGTGGAACGGTGTCTTGTCCGACCCTTTGTTTGTGCTGCTTCTAGCCTTACAACTTTTGGTGGTTGCGGGTCTGGTTCGTGCTCAGACGTGCCCTTCCGTCTGCTCCTGCAGTAATCAATTCAGCAAAGTCATCTGCACACGGAGGGGGCTACGAGAGGTCCCTGATGGCATTTCTACCAACACGCGCTACCTGAATCTCCAAGAAAACCTCATCCAGGTCATCAAAGTGGACAGCTTCAAGCACTTAAGGCATTTGGAGATCCTGCAACTGAGTAAAAACCACATACGCAAAATTGAGCTTGGGGCCTTCAATGGACTTGCGAGCCTCAATACCCTGGAGCTTTTCGATAACCGCCTCACCACGATCCCAAATGGGGCATTTGAGTACCTGTCCAAACTAAAGGAGTTATGGCTGAGGAATAATCCCATTGAGAGCATTCCCTCCTATGCTTTCAACAGGGTGACCTCATTACGGCGACTGGACCTGGGGGAGCTTAAAAGGCTGTCCTACATATCCGAGGGGGCCTTTGAAGGACTGAGCAATCTTCGCTACTTAAATCTGGGAATGTGTAATCTGAAGGAAATTCCCAACCTCATTCCCTTGGTGAAACTGGATGAACTGGAGATGTCAGGGAACCAGCTGTCTGTCGTCCGGCCTGGTTGTTTTAAGGGGCTCATCCATCTCCAGAAGCTATGGATGATGCATGCCCAGATCCAGACTATTGAAAGAAACTCATTTGATGATCTCCAGTCACTAGTGGAGCTTAATTTAGCCCACAACAACCTGACACTCTTGCCCCATGATCTGTTCACTCCTTTGCATCATCTGGAGAGGGTGCATTTGCACCACAACCCTTGGAATTGTAACTGTGACATCCTCTGGCTGAGTTGGTGGCTCAAGGAAATGGTACCAGCAAACACCAGCTGCTGCGCACGCTGTAGCTCACCAGCTCACCACAAGGGGCGTTACATCGGTGAACTTGACCAAAACTACTTTCACTGTTATGCTCCTGTGATTGTGGAGCCCCCCGCTGACCTAAACGTGACTGAGGGGAGCGCTGCCGAGTTGAAATGTCGAGCCAACTCCTTGACTTCTGTGAGCTGGATTACGCCCAATGGTTCCATTATGACGCACGGTGCGTACAAGATCCGAATCTCAGTGCTGAATGATGGCACTCTAAACTTCACCAATGTCACCATGCAAGACACTGGCACATACACGTGTATGGTCAGCAATTCAGCCGGTAACACAACAGCGTCCGCCACACTCAATGTGTCCTCAACTGAGAACAGCAGCTTCAGCTACTTCACCACAGTGACCGTCGAGACGATAGAAACGCCACACAATGAAGGCTTCACCACGATCGTGCAACAGAAGGTCGGCCCCACCACCTCGGCTCATACGTGGAGGTCTGTTTCATCCAGCTCTACAACCACCACCACAGTGCGGACCCCTGTCTCTACTCGTGCCACAGAGAAGACTTACACAATCTCCGTCACTGAATTTGGTGGCGAAGGCTCCCTAAATGGCTTGGATGAGGTCATGAAGACAACCAAGATCATCATCGGCTGTTTTGTTGCAATCACGCTCATGGCAGCAGTCATGCTGATCATCTTCTACAAAATGCGAAAACAGCACCACCAGCAGAATCACCATGCGCCCACACGCACCATTGAGATCATTAATGTGGATGAGGACTGCGTAACCGGAGGACCAGGGATGGAGGGCCACCTGACTTTGCCTCCTCTTGAACATGAGCACCTCAACCATTACAACACATATAAAACAGCATACAACCACGCCTCCACTATCAACTCCATACACAGCTCAGCGCATGAACCTTTGTTAATCCGGGCAAACTCAAAAGACAATGTACAAGAGACCCAAATCTGAACATTCTTTTCTCAAACAATGGAATTTGAGCAAGACTCAAACATGAACGAACCACGTGTGTTCGGCAATTCAGTGGTTGGTGATGTTCATTGAAGGACTTTGGTAATTAGCGTATGTCCGTTACAAAAAAAAGTGTCTTTAAAAAAGTTATTTATTTAAGAACAAAGACTATTGTTGTTCAATCAAGGAAAAACTAAGCAGTTGTTTTTTTTTTTTTGTTTTCAATGCATAATTCACGTTGTCCCTCGCCTCCTCCTTTTTAGATTATGCTCAGAGACAATAGAGCCAAAACAAATGAAACAAGAAAACTTTATATTTGGTTAACCATCAACTTTTTTTTCCCAATGAATGCAGAGCACATGGCATTTTTCTCCAACTGTGGAGTAAGTGGTAAAGTATTTTATGACCATTTAATAACTGGATGAAATAAATATTAAGTTACCTGTTGTTTCGAGGTGTTCAGCGGAATTGTCAGTAAAGATAGTTGTTTTCCCAGTAAAAAGAATGACACATAGTTGTGATAAATCTTGCTTTGAATTTTTCTCCTCACTTAACTTGTTGCATTTCCCATCTTCCAAAATGCCCACTCAGATCTCAAACGCGAGACCAAATGGAAGAAAACTGTCAAGGAAGTGGACTGAAACGTTTCCAGCATTTCATGCTTTGCCCACAGTTTGCTGTCCGTTTGTTTCCAAGCTTCCTGAGGCACCCTTTTAAAGCATGTACCCCCTTATCTCATCTACAGGGCTGTAGGACTGCATGCTCTCAGGTTGACTGGTGATCTTAAACCCTTTATAGAGCTGTCTCAGCAGATTACCTGTAATCTGCGTACCACATTTGCACATGGGCAGTGCCTGGCAGCTCCACATACACATCCCACACCCCTGCCAGCTCCACAACTCGGCCCTGTGCAGCACATTTCTTAGCTAAATGTGGGGAAGCAGGCATCAGTCAGATGTTTATGCTACACCTGCCTTACTCCCACAGCCCCATTTACATTTTAATTGACATGCCATGGGCAAAACTGTGTAAAGTCATCCCAAGAGCCCATTTTGAAAAACAATGCCAAGCACCACAACTAGGTGGGCAATTGTGAAGCCCGACACTGAGAATGAAGTATATTCAACTTAGAATCGTGAATGGTTGTTGTGAATGGTTGCCCACCCCAACCCGTAATTGTTGTCCCTCCACAACTCCACAATTCTGAAGAGTGAACGATGCAGCGGGATGAATAACCTATTGTTCCATTATTATACTTTCGTCCAAAAATAAAAACACAAATACAACTGAATTATCATTTCAAGACAAAACGACACAAATTTTCAAAACAAAAATGGTGTCCATTAGCTTCTATTTTCTATTGCATTATTAAGATATGCAAAGCTTCCAAAATATATCTCACTGTTATCGAAGAAAAACATTGTTTTCCATATCTGTTTAGCCCACATCACACTGAAACAGACTAGCGGCAGAGAAATGAAAGTGCCGTGTGGTCGACCCTCCTTGAGCCAGGCCACGAATAGCTAATTTTTGCGAGAAACCAATGCATCCCTAAAAAATAATCCTTATTGCGTATGAGCAGATTCAACTATACATGTACCACCAACTACAATCCTAAAACACTTACATAGCTTTTCAAATGCTGACAAACATTGCTGTACCCTGGAAAAAAAACATCTTACACTTAACCCCCATGCAGTAATTATCCCAAAATTGGACATTTTGGACACTTTGGATGATTTTGGACTGTTGGACACATGGACACCACAGACAAAACAGTGAACAATAACTCCATGAAGGTGAAATTTTGCATAGGATGTATATCTATGTCTTGGCCAATTCCCACTGAACATTTTGAGGGGTTGAAAGTGAAAAAAAATTAAAAGTGAAAAAAGTTGTTGCACATTGGAAGAGGGACATTTTTGGGACGTAATACCCTTCATGCAGCCGCTTGAGTTAAGCATGCACATCCACAATGTAGAGTCCCTGTCCAGACAACAACTAAGATGATGATGAATTGTCATAGCTATGAAAATTATGCTGCACAGCATGGCACAAGAGTTACTGTACAATGATGGTGCAGACTGCGGATGCTTCTGAAGGTGCCTTTGCCTGCGCTTAAGTCAGCTGCACTATGTAGCTGTGAATAGTGACTAGCACTTGGGTAAAAGCCAAAACTGCTGTATTCACTAAGGACCAACACAGACTGACGGGGGTAGATAGGTTTAGCAATGCTCTGCTAAGCTTTTTTAGGCCTTCTACTGGTTTCACATTCAGTCCACATTTATACAACACATCTTTATTCATATTGTGGTTTCATGACAGCTGAGGCTGTAGCGAAGCGCTCGACAGAATAGTTAACATAAAATAACAAAAATGCGGTAATATAACACAACATGTAACATGAGACATTGGACAGTCATGTAACCACTATGCCTGCATTTGCCTTGTTATTTGAAGCAGTTATGCATGAAAGAGGAGAGAAACAAAATGTCCTTTCGCAGGTGTTTTAGAGACGTCACGGTCAACATAGGCATGACGTCCCACACGTAGGCTACAGGCTAAGTTTAAAAGTAAGCAAGAAGCTGTCGCGTCCACTGACGAAATAAGAGATTGGTTCGCTTCTCCTTTCCCATGTAAATCTGGTTCAATTGCAAGCACCGACTCTCAGGTCTAAATACGCATACGCGCTCCAGGCCGTTGCGCCTCTCTACTCAGCTCCAGTAGCCATCCATCCAGCTGCATCAACGCAGACTGTCTAACAGCACCGACATCTCCACTGAATAAAACAGGGTCGTGAGAAATTCTGCCTATTACAGGCGGAAATTAAATAAAATAAACACCCCGGGGCTGTGGAGCGGCGACAGTCGAATGGCGCCGCCATTTCCCGCATTAAAAATCAGTGCTGGTACATGTGCTCTGCCGAGAAGGCGCCACCATCAAGCACACATTCTTCTCCTTTGACGAATGTCATGGACAAAACACTGAAAACTGTCTACAAAGGGGCCACACGAAGCACAGCAAACATCAAATAACTAAAAAAAAACAGCAAAGCTTTTGATGAGCAAAATTATTAACAAAACTCTTATAAGCCACTGTAAACATGGGCACTCCATTTCATCTATTTAGTCAGGCTGTCAATTACAGATTCAACAAAACTGCTGCTGGATCTGTGATTGGGTGAAAGAGTGTGACGATGTACAACTTCCGTCTACTTACACAACAAGTCTGGTACAGTGCCAGTTTGGTCATGCAGACAAACCTTTTGGCATGATAAATCCTGTTTTATCTCATTCTAAGAAACCCTCCAAAACAATACATATTATTCATATCTCACACACACACACAAGAGAGAGAGAGAGAGAGAGAGAGAGAGAGAGAGAGAGAGAGAGACACATTTATCACCAAATCAATCAAGGAGCTTTCACGAACAGACACAACAGCCTTCTTGCCTTTTGCCACAGACTGGACAACTAGTTTGATATTTTGGGGTCTGTTTGAAGGTGACAGTAACCATTGCGATGCTACAATACAGTGAAATTATATGTACTATAATGAGTAGTTTGCCACGAAAAGAAATGGAAAGAAAACAATTCTGCCTCTTTCTTTTTTTTTTTTGCCACGTTACAATCTGCAAATAGGTAAATCTGTGGATCCCAATCAGAGAATATGTGGGGTCCACTGTCCTATATACTGTATTCATGATCCACCCTAAAACAATTTTTATTTTTTTTTTCATTTTAATTTTGGTCCATGTCTTCTGTCTGTGCAGCATTCACATTTGAGCTGAAAGTGACACATTTTGAACGGTTGACTAGCAAGCATTAAGAGAGAACAACCACAGCCAGACCACAACAATCATACTTAACATATCCTGCCGAACATGTGAATACAACCTTGATGAATCAGTGACCGATTAATCAAAACAATAAACGGATCTGAATGTTTGTTTCAAATATATTGGATAGACCTTTCACAGATGAGTACATGCAATGTTTTATTGAATTATTTTTTTTTACACAAACAGACATTGTACATCTCCAAAAGTTTCCTTGAACTATAAAAGGTGTTGTATTTGCAAGAACTCATTACATCTTTTGCAGTCAGAAAAACCCTCAGCTCAATTTATTTCTCAAAGTTGTACTATGTAAAAGCAGTTGATGTCATTTTGCCATTCCAAGTGATCAGCTCTTCAGCAAGCTTTTCAGAAGCCTGATAACGATCCATATCATTTGAATCAGATGTGTTGGCGGAGGGAGACATTTAAAAAAGGCTGGATCGACGCTCTCGAGGACCAGACCGGGGCGCCCATTTCATGCACAAACGTGAAACAAAAGTTGCATCTTAAACTGGATCCCATTCCATTTCTAGTCAACTCAGACTTCCCTAGCAAGTAATATGACCATGGTTCTGTGCTAATATTAGTTGCTGCTAAAGGACAGATCATTTTCTTTCCCCCTCAAGGATTATGATGCATCAATAAAGATTATGAGCACTATGGGGCTCAAAAGCTAATGAGTCTACCCAGCATGCCCATGGTTTGTATCAATAGTGTACAGGATATTAACATTAAGAGGGCAATGTTTAGCAAATTTCAAGGAAACAGTCATATATTTGAGTGTGCTGCACATGAAACAAATGTCTTTTTGAAAGGACTAATTCATTGATCTAAGATCCACAGATGATTTGGTGATTAGCCTAAAACATGCTTTGTGTTAGCCAAAGAATATTCACGACGTCAAAATTCTAATTCTCTTTATTATCTAATCCTGTTGATGTTCCAGTTCTAATCTTGTTATTCACGTGAGCCTGTTAAGGTTCCAATTTTGTTTTTATTTACAGGTTTGGTGAGTGAAAATTTAAATGGTCAATTTAATGCATTTTAGACAAGCTCCCTGATGTGTGTAAGATATTGAAATATTTCTGTTCAAACATAAGCATTTTTGAGAGGAAATGCAGTTGTAGTTGTAGATTTATACAAAAGTACATTTTTGAGACTGCGACATTTGAAAGGGTCAACACCCAATGTGATTTTTTTTTCTTGTTGCTGTTTGTTTTTTGGTTTCGTTTTGTTTTTACTTGTACCAACCAGCCGTCTAAAGACGCAAAGTGCTGTAAAGGACTAAGAGATTGATTTTCATGTAAGAATTATTACACGACCTTTCAGAAGATATGGAGACTGATTAGAGAGACCAGAGTTTGTAGGACATACACAAAATATGGTTAAAATAAACTTGTTGTTTTATTGGAAGCTGTCTGCATTTTGTGTTGTTTTCCATCACAAATTAAGAAAACATTTTTTTTTCAGAACGTGACACATATACAGTATGTCAAAAATTTAATTTATGGGTGTTCTGGTTAGGATTTTATGGTGCGGATTCTGATACCGGTCAACCATGATTGAGATCAGGTGGATTAGCTGCATATTTCTCAATTGTGTAATGCATTCTGTTATGATGACATGATAAGATGCTTCCCACATTTCTGGCCACTGCCATGCAAAGCAAAACAATTGCCAACTACTGTATTACACAAAAAGGAGTCAAAATGCCACAATGTGCAGCTTATGGATGTAATTTTTAAGCAAAGACAATAAAGGAAGTGAGGTAAGCCTCCAGAAAGCAATATACAAAGTCTGCCTTCCCAAAAGACCCACAGCTGTTCGCTTGTCACTTTAGCCCAAACGCATTTGAGGCTTTTCATCGCCCATGAGAGAGCTCACTGATATGCCTGGCTATAAACAACAGTTTATAGCCTACATTGAAACCAAATGTAGTGGCTCGCACTTTTCCTCACAAGGAGCTGAAATGTCCATGAGTGATGCGTGAAAACCAGAGGGGGGCATCGTCAGTCTGTTGAGTCCATCAGTGAGCTTCCTTCAGCATTTCAGGCCGGCCCAGTCCATCTGAGTCATCCGCAACAACAGTATGGCGTAGAGAAAGGTCTTACTGGTACTATGTCACACACAGGGACTGCATGTCTGACATGCAGCCAGATACAGAAAAACATTTAAAAACAAACTGCGTTGTATACCTTTCAGTCCCACAGAACTCAATGACATCCGTCCCATATTGCTTTTATTTCACCAATCACCACGCCGTGCGTGTGTGTGTGTGTGGGGGGGGGGGGGTTTTTTTTTGGGAGATATTTATTTATTTAGCCCCTGCGATTGGCTCACAAGCAGTTCCGGGCCCCCGCCTACTGCCCGAAGACAGCTGGGATAGGCCTGCGCACGTCCCGCGACCCTTGTGATGATAAGCTGATCAGAAATGGATGGATGGATGGATGGTTACTTATTTCGCTGTGTGTCATCCATCATGAACTGATGGACCTTCTGTCAGCCTGACAGAATTCCCACCTCTGGTGAAAATGCTAAAGTTCAGAGGCATTGGACACATACCCTGACCTGCTGCTTGTTTAGTTGCTGCAGCTACGGACGAGCCCCGCAACTGAGGAAACAAACAGAATGGGCTCCATCTAATAATGTAACCTGAAAAAAATGCCAATCAAGCAGCCTGACATCTGTAAATGTGCACTGTTCAGCACTTATGACTGATGTATCCACTCAGGCAGAAATTGCGTTCCCACACGCTTCATATTTGTCGGGAGGTTTTAGTGAAATTGCACAAAACGAACATGTGACTTATGCCTGTTTGCAATTGTTATTTTGTGAATTTTGAGAGAAGCCTGCACCATGTGATGACATCATATAAGAGCATCTCTTTTTCACAAGACACTCGACTGACTGTCAACCAAAGTGATCATGATTGCTGCTGCTGCTGCTGCTCAGCTTTCATGGTTTGGAAGAACACCGGTCACAATTGTCCTAGCATTCACCACCTACTGAGCCATCATGAAAAGGAGAAGGCAACAGAAGATTGTTTATGCGAAGAATAGAAGATAAGGAGTTGACCAAGTCAAGCAGAGCCTCACTAGCACCATCTGCTGGACGTTCGCTGTATGTTGAGTTGGACAAAAAACTTAAATGATTTTTCTCTTTTAGCTATATGATCCATGATTTTATTTCCATCGATTTTCTTTTAGAGTCCAATAATTATCTTTTTTTCCCCTATTAAATTGCCGAATGTGCATATAAACTCCTGAGGATCAGCAGGAAGTCAAGCGAACCGCACTGCAGAACTGAAGCCTCAGTTCACCATTGCCGACTAAAAAAGTCAGCTTGTGCACTCACTCACACTAGAGGTGTTGCTGTTTGTCTAACGGTAATAATCATGTTTTTTTCACACGTGTACTGCGCATGCTCATGTTCAACAGTATGTGGAATATTTTTCATGAATGTACGTGACATATTTAATCACTCTTACGCTGAGAGAAGTGTTTTAATATGCACACTGCACACCAAATCCAGCATGTGCAGTGGTGCGCTCCATTGGCGCAATGCATAGAACAAGAAGCCTATCGACAAAAATAACCTATGACCCTTGTGCTACAATTTCTACATTTTTTGTAGATTTTTGCGTATTGTCATCTTTGAATCAAAGACAAAGCCAAAAAATTGTGTGATATGAAATATTCCAATTCATGTTTTATATATATTTAGATATATTTGTCTGTTTTGGTCATAGCACAGTACCGCTTTTATTGTCCATAGAGGGCAAAAATACAAAGAAAAAAATAATAACTATATGTGTATGTATAGCGCTGATGCCACTGAACATCTCGAGTGGTTGAAAGTAAAATAAATATTCAGGAATAATACTCTTACAATTTTTGTAAAATTGTATGTTGCGTTATTTAAACTTATTCACATCGACTGCAGCACACGGGTTTAAAGAGGTGCTCAAACAGTCGATCACAAAAAAAAGAAAAAGGAAAAAGATCTGTGTGTCTATTTGTGTTGTCAAGATTCAGATTCAGAATATATATATATATATATATATATATATATATATATATATATATATATATATACGCTGTCAAAAAGTAATTAAAAATATTGAAGTAAATGACCTCTAATCAACAGTGGTGCATGGCATCACAGGCATTTTTTAGTCATCAGCAGTCTTCAACTGCAGCAATTGATCAGAGCTGTTGAGCTATAATTTGTTTCTTCTCATTTCAAGTTTATTTGATCTGCTATTCACCCATGGCGATGCACCAGCAGCATTATAAAACAGTACATTTGTGCTGCAATATTGATGTTTTTGCGCTTAACATGCAACTAAGTTGCATCCCTTCATCTTTGTGTCAGGCCTCCCACAAAGGTAGGCAGCAATTTCCTTTTTACAAACTCAGTCTTGTTTTGGATCTAGTTTATTTTTCTGTTGTGTTCATGTTCGGGTCCGTTATGCCCGCAATCGTGTGTAGGCATGCGGACGTGTTTGTATGTGTATGTATCTGTGTGTGTGTGTGTGTGTGTGTGTGTGTGTGTGTGTGTGTGTGTGTGTGTGTGTGTGTGTGTGTGTGTGTGTATGCATGCACGCGTGGTAATGGGTCGATCACTGCTTGAAGTTGGCTGCTTGAAACGTAGATCTTCGTTCAAAACAGATTGGGAACTCGAGCACTTGTCTGATAAGGGACGTGCAGACTGTCGCCATGTCAAATTCATCGGGGATTTCTTCAATTCACTTGTGCTGTGTTAACTGTGTTTGGCTCCAATGAATTCACACTTGAATTTTTGACCGATTTTGACATGGATTGGTTTGATCGAAACATCAGACATGAAGTTAGGCTACCAGAAAACCCCTTTTTCAGAATTGTTTTGTTTTTATATTTAAGTACTGTTTATATATTTGAGCTGTCAGACAAGCAAAAAAATATTGCTGTCGAAATTGAGGTTTTAACCCAAAATACAACTTACGACAAAACAGTCAATTTCACTTTTTTTTTTCCTGAAATAACAGGATTTTCAGTTAAACGTGCCTATGTTCTACTGTAGATTACCAACTAATGACAAATGGACAAAGTACAGTCAAACCTCGGTTTTCGTACTTAATCCGTTCCAGAAGACTGTTCGGAAACCGAATTGTTCGGAAACCGAAACCATTTTTCCCATTGCAATCAATGTAAAATGTTTTAATCCGTTCCAAGTCAAGAAAACCACTTTTTTAAACCACTTATTTTTACAATTTCACACCATAAACTGTACAAATGTAATGGGAGATTACCAATTTTAACATTAACATAGTAACATAAAAATTGAAGGAACATCTCTCTATCTGTCGTGGGGCGTGCGCCTCTCCCAGCTGTCAGCAGGCAGTAGGCGGGGCATTTCGGCATCCCGAACTCCTTCGCCAACATAGACACACGCACACCTGACTCATATTTTGCGATTAAATCTTTCTTAAATTCTATAGTTTTGCGCCCTATTTTCCTCTTTTCTTCACCAGGTTCACCACTTCCACTTGCTTTCTTTGGTGCCATGATTAGGGGCTGATACACGATGCAAAAATAACAGTCCGATATTACGTAGTTCTCACCAAACACGTCTGCTTTTTAAAAAAAAAAATCTTAATCGAACAATACAAACTCGTCTGCTCACAAGCTGTTTCTGTACGATTATTGCATAATAATGAGACACCGGACACCAGAGTGTTCATTATGTGCGGCTGCATTGAAAAATGCCGGCCGTGAAAAAAAGAATAGTTTCAGATGCAGCAAGAACGTTGCTTTGCTAAAATTGCTACAAAACGGCTAAGACAAGAAGAGCTCTGACGCTGGAAGAGAGTGTAAAAGTGATCAAAATGAAAGACGGAGGAAAAAAAATAAAAGACATTATCCAAGAAATGGATGTAAGTGAAAGTGAATGTTGATTGTAAATGTCACAATTCTTTTTCCCATTTTTCTTTCTACACTGACTACATGAAGTGTCAAATAAGTGTATGCTCATACTTATGCACTATTGGAATAAAAATAAAGAGTACACATACGTTTGTGTGTGCGTGTAAATGAACCCTCATGAAAATTCAATAATCCTTGCAAATTATCGCCGCTGATTGTGTTACGTGATTTGGGGTTTCAAAAAAATATATAACAAAATTAGACTTTTAAAACCCCTTCACTGTTGAAATGGTTTTAATAAAGCAATAATCTGAATAATGAATAATCAATTATAAATGACCTCTTATTTTTTGTTTTTGAAATCACTGCAAATTGGAATCTGATCGAATCTGATCGAATAACTAATAAATAACTCATACGACATCATCGTAGGTTACTAATATTTTTTACAAATAGGATGTCATTTAATAAGTGTGGTACACAATAGGCAGTGTGTAATGCTGTATTTTTTGTTGGTCACTTATTTCAACATGTACATCTCAAACACAAACAGTGCACTGAGTGCCACAGCTGTTCTCCATTAATGTTAGTTTAGAAACTTCCCAACTCTTAGTGGCACAATTTTTATAAACTCTTTATTTCAATTTTGTTATCCTCTGATAAACTAATTAGTGGATTGGTTAAAAAAAATAAAAATCTTTGGGGCTGAGAACCTATCCAAGGCAGATCTCAGCACAATACAGTGATTGCGCTTTAATCTCTCATCAGCTTTCATGAGCAATTGTTCCACTTTGTGTTGGCCAATTCAAGGGAGATTGGGAATCACGTGTAATAAGTGATTTTGCACAAAGAAAGCGCATAACAAACACGGGGACCCAAAAGTGATGCAGTTCAACCAATCTGCAGCAAATATCGGAAATGTTTGGTGCAGAAAGCCAGCGATAAGGAATTGGATTATACTGACTGATTTATAGCGTGCCTGATTAAATAATTATCAAATTGTAGAAAATCAATAAACTTGTTATTCTGCTTGGACACAAAAACAATGTGTCTGTACTATTGTCTTGAAGAGCCCCCTTTTTGGTTTTCGTGGGTGTGTTGTATGATCACAAGGGAAAGCAATTATAATCAAATTAACTTCTATGTACGGTAAAGCCAATACTTTCTTTGACTATTACACTGCACACATTCTCAGGCAATATTCTGTCCTACTGAACTTCTTTTCTTCACTTTGAGGTTATTTTGGTATAGTTATAGTGCTAGTTGTCCAACATATACTGCAGGTATTTGAAATTATTCAATTACTGCAAATACATGTATGAGGGCCATTTGCTTGTTGTGGCACTTAAAAATCAATTTAAATATCTTCCTTTTTCATCTGTAAATCTTTTCATACCCACACTGAACTATGGTACTCAACTTAACTGGCCCATCTCAGGTATCATTTCATTATTTTATTGGACTGACACTCCTAATTTGAGTCACAAATATGGACTAAAAGTAACAGTAATGACTTTGTAGAGTGGAATTAGCAAATTCACAAAACAGAGGCATCTAGTAGTCATGTTACGAACATGTTCACACTGCACATTACAAGGATTAACGATACCTTTTTATACTTTAAAAATTAAATAAATAACATTACTGAAATAACTGAGGTGACTGCGATTTTATCTCCCAATCATAGTTTAAATATTGAATATAAAGGGAAATTAATGGCTGCTTGCTTTTGACCTTCCCGTTGCCTGCCGTGGATCGGAATGATGACACTTCCTGTTGATCACGCAGTATATCCATCCATCCATCCATCCATCCATGCATTTTCCGAACGGTTTATCGTCACGAGGGTCACGAGTGTGCTGGATCATATCCCAGCTGTCTTCGCGCAAAAATCAGTGTACACCTTGAACCATAGAAAAACAGCCTTAAACACACCTAGGGACAATTTGGAGGGTGCCATTAACATACCGTGCATGTTTTTGGAATGTAAGAACAAAACCGGAGTACCCGAGAAAACCCATGCAGGCACAGGGGAGAGCATGCAAACTCCACACATGAAGGGCCGAGCCGGAATCGAACCCTGCACTGCATTGCGAGGTGGACGTGCTAATCCGTGGGTCACCGTGCCGCCCTGTGGATCATATGATTTGCGGAAAATGTAAAAAGTGAGAAACACATTAGAAGAGTGTTAATTATGAAGACACCCGGGAACTATTATCTCTTTTTGACCCCCAAGTCTCAGCCCCACTCCCAGCCTTCACAAAAAAAAAAGTATAATCTCTTAGAAAACTACTCATTAAATCAATGAAAAAATATATAAGTATGATGAATACGATCCTTGGAGGATGGGGGTCGTTTAGCTTGTGCTATGTAAAGATAAAATGCTCATGGCTTCAATGGAGAGCAAAAGCAGCTTCTGAGAAGCGATTCTTTTTTGTTGTTGTTTTTTTTAATTGAACTAACATGATTCCACATTTCATGTCAATAATGATTCCATACAGTGTTGTGGTGCAGGTTAAAATTTTTCTTTCAAGACTAGGTGATAAGATAAATACAATTATAGTGTGTTGACCAATTTTTTTTGTCATGAACTTGTATTTAAGAAGTGTCAAAACCTAATCAAATCTAAAAATAATTCTAATGACTGGGTAATATTCTACAGTACTTGAAGGAACATTTTCGACACCTCACCACCTTCATATACAAATTAGTTCATGTTGCTTTGCGATGCATGAGCTTAATGTACATTTTCAGCTTTGGGGATTGATGGGTTCGACTGAACCCATTAGCCTGAAGATTACTACCTCTGCTATCCTCATTTGATTAAAAATATTAAATAAATACATAAATAAACAAATAAATAAGTGAGAGTATTCTTGACCCTTCTTTTGCCGACTCAACAATGCTGCATCAACATTGTTCGTGGGTTGCACATTTTATGCTTCAGTAGTCTGAGTTAGCTAATGAATGTAGCTAATTACCAAACGGCAGAGCTAAATTGTTTGCTGATGTAGTGCGATACTCATTTGTAACACATGCTGCCAGTCTTTACAAGAATGAACAGTGTTAATGAGTTTCAGTGCGACAATTACTAGCTTGGAAAGTGTCTGTTTATTTCAATCTTGAAAATTGATCAATGGTGATTATATGGATTATTATCATAATTATTACATAGATTTAGTTGACAATTATATGGATGACTTAATAACATTATGTTGCATAGTGTAACCCTGGAAGGCAGGGCAGCTTTATTTATATTGCACGTTTCATACAAAAGCTAACTCAAAGTCCATCCATTCCTGATCTGATCCGCTCATCCGCACGAGGGTCACGGGCGTGCTGGAGCCTACCCAAGCTGTTTTTGGGCAGCAGGGAGGGATTGCCCCACAGAGACAAATGACCATTTGCGCTCACAACCACGCCTGAGGACAAGTTAGAGCATTCAATCAACCTACCGTGCATGATCTTGGAACGTGGGAGAAAACCCACGCGGTTACGGGGAGAACATACTTGATTATGGACGATAAATCAAACAAACTGAGCAAAATCCAAAATTCGCCGCTCAATGAGACACCACCTTTAAATTAGGGAGCACAATCTACTGTTCAGCACATGCAGATTGGTCTGAACAATCACATAAACACCTCTCGGTTTCTACAATTGACACATTTGCACAGATCGTCAGTCTTTAATGATTGCCATGCTTTATGTGCGTAGGTGATTTCTGCCGGTGATGTCAGCTCTGCGTCTGTGTTTCTGAGGATACTGTGAGGATTCAATGATTCACCATGTTTTACATGTGAAATCGTCAGAGCTTCTTAAATCGCACACTTTCGCACACAAGCACGGATGCAAACACACTCACATTTGGTTGTTTGTCAAGCTGTATTTGCCAATTTTATCAAATGCGTGACTTGTATTACGGAAACATGATTCATTTTTAACTCCATCGGCAGATAGCTTGTTCTGTAAATAAACTAAAGGTCAATACTCCAACCGTCATACGGGCTAACGACACACTTTTATATTGTAAATTACTCACTTATATACTCACCCACATCTGAACACACATGACAAGTTTCATAAAGTTAGTGAGTGTATATTGTTTTGTGAAAGCTCCTCCCAATTAGACCTCAAATAAAAATATCTCACTCATATCTGACATTCTGGAAATCTGTAGAATTTCCATGTTAATCTAATTAATTAAGTGAATGACTACAGGACATGCATCTTTAGGTGGTGGGGAAATGCACAGGTGTTCATTCTTTGTGGGAAAGGAAGTCAGTGGCATGGTCCCAAAATAAGAGCTGGACTATACGACATAAATTGGGTGATGGGAAGTTTGCAGGTGTTTATACACTCATCAAGCGCACCAGCATGATCTTAATTTACAAAACAAGGTTATTGTCATTCTCGAAAGATAAGCCTATTTTCAGTGAAAGGTTAGTCATGTTTAAAAGAAATAAGAAAATGCCGGTGACAAAATGGGACTGAAAATGAATACGTGAGTTAGTGACGGATCAGTGATCGCTGAGCAAACTTCTCTCCGTCATGGACAATCATTCACATGGTCTTTGCGACACCTTGTGGCAACAGAGAAGCACTTTCTCCAATAGATTTATTTTGTTTTTAATGAGAGGAATATATATATATTCGGGATCAGATGCCTCTGTCAGGAAATTAAACTTAGTGATGTTATTTTGTTGTGCTTGAGCAATCCTTTCACGATTAAAGAACACGTGAGGGAACTGGTGGTTGAATGCGGCAAATTTACATCCAGGTTCCTTTACTTTGCTGACACAAACAGTTTTGATAATGTTTTACATCATTCACTATGCATTTCGATAACTATTCACTCCGTGTGAGAAAAACTAAATGCACAGGGGAAAAAAAACATTGTCGAACAGACTTAGAATTGCACTTTTACTGTCTCAAAAGAATGGACTTGGGGCCTATAGTTGAAGTTGCTAGCTCTGCAGTTTCCTTTGGGTGTCTGCATATGTTTTGTTTTGTTTTTTCTTAGCGATCATATTTTTTTTGCCGTGGAGAGAAGTTTCGTGGAGGTCATATTGTTTCAATAAAACTCATTCATGAAAATGGATATGCCGTCATACAGAAAACACAGAGTTTCCAAAATGTTTCGTATAGTAACATGGATAAATTCTGGCTCCAAGGGGCTTAACAACCAACCAACCAACCAACCAACCAACCAACCAACCAACCAGACAGACAGACAGACAGACAGATAGACAGACAGACAGACAGGTAGATAGATAGACAGATGGGTAGGGAGATGGGTAGGGAGATAGATGAGTGTGTAAAATTATTACCGCATTTTCCATTAAATGCTTTATTAAAATGCAAGTTCTCGTTTTTGAATATAGAGTATGTCATCAGCTGGAAGGAAATTCTGCACCTTGTGACAACAAGATGGAATCTTGTGCTGATAGCTCATAGGAGGGATCACAGCATTGTCTCAGGAAAACTAATTAACTGATGCATTCCATTTCATCAGAGTCTGGGGAATAATCCATCACACTCGGAGGCAAATACAAAATATAGTACTCATGTAAATTAAAGTCTCAGAGAGCTCCGGGCTCAGCATTGATCATTTTCAGTCACCTATTAACGTAAAACATCACAACTCTTTTGATGTGAGCCAGTGCCTTGACCATTCTGAGCCTAAGGTCAGTGATTGAAGACTTTGTTTTCCCTTAACTCCTCAAATCAAGGGCAATTTGTCAGTTATACTGCAAGTAAGTATATTGCTGTGTATGATATGTATACACAGTTGACACAAATGGTATGTGAGCCTTTTAACAACTGGTTGAGAGAGTGTGAGAAAAGAAGCAGACTTTGGCTGAGTCCAGTCAGCGCCTGTCATGGGCCTTCATATCAACATCCGTCAACTGTACTAAGCCAATAGCTCACTGAGTGGTGAATGCTTGCAAAAGTAGCATGCACATATATTAAATATACAGTCAAACCTCGGTTTTCGAACGTCTCGGTTCTCGTCAAATTCGGTTTTCGACCAAAGTTTTTTATGCCTCAGATGACGAACAAATTTCGGTTCTCGAACAAACTGAGCGCACTTGAATGCACCATTTGACGCGTCCAGTAAACCTTTTTATTTTAAAAAGAGCACGGTTTCGGTTTTCGAACAATTTTGGTTTTCGAACAGCCTTCTGGAAGGGATTATGGACGAAAACCGAGGTTTGACTGTATATATATATATATATATATATATATATATATATATATATATATATATATATACACTGTATACACACACACACACACACACACACAAATGCACACACACACACACACACACACACACACACACACACACACACACACAGCTATTCTGTATAGCCCTGAACCCACTCAGTCAGATCATATCCAAGAGTGGTTTTCAGGCTGGTTCAAAAGTGGAACACTGATTAACCACCTTGTCTACATGGATGACATCAAGCTGTATGCTGAGAACCAGTCTGACATTGACTCCCTGATTAACCGCACAAAGATATACAGCAAAGACATAGGAATGTCATCCATTCTAGATAAGTAAAGGCGAATTATATTCATGCGAAGGAAGATAACCACAACCGAAGGGATTGAACAACCTAAAGACAGCATAGCACATGTGCAGGACAACTATAAGTCTCTTGGAATTACACAGGCAAATGGCAATCAGCCCAGAGGGCGGCCACAGTCAAATACCGAAAGACGGTGAGGCAGATCCTGAATAGTCAGCTGAATGGCAAGAATAAGATCCAGGCCTTTAATACCTATACCTTTTGCCAGTAATCAGATAGTTTTCATAGTTTCCTGGCCACTGCAAGCACCTGGACTGAAAGACAGCACAGGGGCACTCGTAATGGCAGCACAAGAACAGCCCTGAAACAAAAGACCAATTGAGGCATAACCAGCTAGCAGGAATAGTGTACCAGAACATCTGTACCAAATATGGATTAGAGGTTCAAGAATCAAAATAGCAAGAGGGTTGAGAACCACAAGGTCAAGATCCTGTGGGACTTCCAGATCTAGGCAGAAAAAATTGGTGAAAGGCAACCAGGCTGTCATGGCGGTGGTGGCTAAACATCAGAAGTCAACAATCATGACAGATGTAGCAATCTCAAATGATGATAACATCTGGTAAAAATGGAAGAAGGAAGAATGACAGAAAATATCCAGGGTAGAAGCAACAGTGTTGCCACTAATGATCGGGGCACTGAGGTGTTCCCCCAAGCCGAATGGATGGACAACATATGACATCTCCGTCCAGAAGAGTGCAATACCAGGAACAACGAAGATCCTGCACAGAACCCTCAGGCTTCTAGACCTTGACCTTGAAGGAGATACTACCCCAGTGGCTGAGGAAATTATTTTTCAAAGTAACCCCAGACATTTAAACAATAGTGTGTTCAAAAGGTGCATGATAATGTGTGTCATTAGTTCTCACTCTCACTGAGAGAGAACTAATTGTCATGTTTCTGTTTATGACCAACAGGTGGCACTGCAGGGCTCTCCCTGCAGCTGCACACCTGTTGGTCATTATCTAATGACTGCTTTAAAAGGACTCGGCATGACCACTCAGTGTCGGGTCATTGTTTCTTTGTTGCTGTCATGTCTGTTTGTTTGCTGTAGCTGTCATGTTCTCGATCATGTTTTGTTGACTGTTAGTTTTAGCTACAGCCTGGGTTTTATTTGCTACTTTGGATTCTTTTTGTTTTTCAGGACTTTGTTTGTTTAGGATTTAGTTTTCTCTGTGTTTTATCAGTACAATCTTTCAACTACACCCTGCTGCTCCCTCTTGCCTGCTTTTTGGGGTCCACCACCACCTTGCAACGTGACACTAATGAGACATGTGTCTTGTCCAGGGAACCAAGACAACGAAAGTATTTATAAAAAATGATGACATTTATTTCAGAAAGAAAAAGGGAGATCATTCACAGATCTGTCAAGGGAGCCTTCTCCCCCTCCGCATCTTGCGCTCCCATTTTATCTTGTTGGGAGGTGGTGAAGGCCAGCACAATCAGAATATCTGAGGAGCTACACAGAGTACAGACAAGTGTAACTTTGCTTATCCGCAAAATAACTGGTCAGCATTCAAAGTTACGGTCAGCATTCAATAGTACGAACAGTTACTTCAATTTAGCGCAGTTATATGTCAAATTCCCGTTACACATGTTTTATACACACACACACATACACACACACTTTTTTTTTTTTATTCAATAGTCTAAAATTGCCGAATAATATAAAACAAGACAGTGGCATTTTGACTTGCAGTGCTTATGCAATGCCAAAGGGACTATGTATTTCATTTTAGGGGGTACTGATTGTTGATATGAGAGCGGAATCTAATTTTGACACATGGGTAAACTGTTTTGGGAGAGATATGAGCTTTTGCATATGATCCATGGTGGTCTGCTGAACCATTCAGGCTATTTTTTTGTTTTTGGCAAAAGCACAAAGTGAATGCAAATGAGCCAAAACAATTAAGAAGGATCTTTGCAATTGGTGGCACTGACTCCTTTTATGAAGAAGGGCTCTCGTTTGAAGCAATGTGGGGAAAGATTTGAGCTTTTCCTAATGAGCTACATTATTGTGCAGAACTGCAAGAGTATTTGGCCAAATTATATTGTAGTATTAAGAATGTCATTTCTGTTTCAAGAACGGAGCCAAACCGACAGAAAAAATGTGCATTTCCAATCCATCATTTCAACTGGAAACATCACCTCAATTTAACATTATTTGAAGTTATAAACAGGCTCACGGAAAGAACTCAGCTCAACTCTCAACTCAACTGTATTTATAGAGCACTTTCAAACAGCCATCACTGCATACAAAGTGCTGTGCATGAAGCAACTATCATATATACAACAACAAAAATAAATCAGTAACAAAGACGGTAGAAAGCACCAAACAGTAAAACTTAAATGATGTCTGAGTTATGCTGAGTCAAATGCCAAAGAAAACAAGTGAATTTTGAGGCGAGTTTTAAAGATGGGTGGCGAGGGGGCTTGCCGAATGTTCAGTGGGAGGTCATTCCAGAGAGAGGGACCAGCAACAGAAAAAAACAATTAAGTTCTTCACTTTAGGTTCCAATGTACGTTTTCTTGGGACAGATTACTCAATTTGTACATCACTTTTCTCTTCCCTTTCCTACATACATACATACACAGAGAAAGGCAGACCGAATCGGCAGACAGTCAGACAGATAGAAGGACAGATGGATAGAGAGAGAGCTCGATAGGACAGATGGTTATATGGATAGATAGATGGAATGCTTTTCATTTCCTACCAAGTAGGCATTGGAGTGATAAGATTTTCATCCAACACATGCCACCATTCAAGAGCTATCCATCTACATACAGAGACCCATTGGCAGAGATCACGGCAGATGGTATACATGAGACTTGGTGAGAATCACAAGTTTAGCTATGTAGAATGATCATCGGCATGGAAACCAATTTGGTGGAATTTATCTTTTATCTTTAGTTATCCAGGTAAGGCAGTTGGCTGCAGACAAGCAGAGTAAGACAAAGCAAAAATCAAAGCAAATAAAAATAAATACAACGGAGGATGAGAAAATGTGATTCATGTACACAAAATTGCTCATTAAATAAAACATTAATATACACATACAAGGGCGGCCCGGTAGCCCAGTGGTTAGCACGTCGGTTTCACAGTGCAGAGGTAAATGAGTTTGCATGTTCTCCCGGGCTTGCGTGGGTTTTCTCCGGGTGCTCCGGATTCATGTACACATTGTCCCTAGGTGTGAATGAGCGTGATGGTTGTTCGTCTCTGTGTGCCCTGCGATTGGCTGGCAACCTCAGGGTGTCCCCCGCCTACTGCCCGAAGACTGCTGGGATAGGCTCCAGCACCCCCCGCGACCCTATGAAAACATGAATGAATATACACATACAACTAATAATAATACAACCGTGCTCTTGTAGCAAAATATCAATACAACTGGTTTGCTTTGTTCGTGAAATTGGAGGAAACAAACAATTAGCAAATATTACTACAATTTTGAAACTGTATATGGGTTGGCCTTAGAATAGCAATAGACATTTTTTTTTTTTTTGGGGGGGGGGGTATATTCTTATGAGTTTCAAATCACAAATGATGCAATTCACAAAACAAAAATGCCCATTATAAAATCTTGAAATGGGTAACCAGTAAAACAGCTCAGATCTTTTGTCATCAACAGTTCACATTGTCCTGACTTCTCCCCACAAATATTTGTAAATTTCCCCCTCAAGCATTCACAGTCTATAGATTGAAATCATTTAAACTAGACTGTATTGCAGTGCAGATCAGGCTGGACATAAATCTTCCCTCAGAGCAGTTTGTATTGACTGCCGCCTACGCTGTGCTGTAAAAATCACTGCACTATCGACCACACAGGTGGATCCCAGATGGATGCATAAGGAAGACTCCAGACAGACCACAAATTTTTCCCTCCAGTCTTCTTTCCACAGGTCGTATATATTCACTCAGTGTCTGGTTGGTAAGCGATTCAACGACAGCAGTATTGACAATTTTTTTCTGTGACATGCTCAGAGCAGTGTTCTGTAATTCAAATCACGTGGAATCTGCTGCAAAAAAGCTGTCAACACTAAAAGTGAATTATTGTATGATGTAGGTATTGATGGATTCCTGCATTTAATGATGTCAAGATGTGGAAAAATGCACGAATGAAATATGCAAAATGATCAATCGTCTACTCCTCATGTCAATCCTTGATGCTAGTAATTTGAGGTTGTACAGCCTCCTAATTACCTCTTGCCTCTGGCTTTGTTTCTATTCTTTCTAGCGATTGTCTCTGTGTCCATCCCTTTCTAATAACTGTTATCTCACACTCAGAGGTGTCAATAATGTGACGGCAAACAGTAATGACTGGGTGAAAAGCAACATTCACCTATTCATGCATTACCCCATCGCTCTTGTAGTTTGCATCCAATTGGCTAGAGTGAATCTGCATCCTTTATGATTCTCTGGGCCAATTAAAGTGATTGTGAGGGTATCTAGGGATGAGGATTCGAATGATTGTGACTTGACCTCGGATAGACCTAAGTCATCGTTTTATTGACTTGACTATTGCCGCATTCCATTTGAATTTGGAGTAGAGAATTTCAGAGTTCTTAGTCAAAATGTTCAACTGTAAAACCCACCCCAAGTCAGATTTCCAACTTGTAAAGTCGGACACCACTCACTATTCTCAAGCTGGCTTTCAAGGATGTATGTCCCGATTGTGAAAAATATTTACGTATTTACTGTATATGTATACTCTCTCGTCTCGTCTATCCCGTAACCCCAGAGGGTCGTTGGGGCACCACAGACGCTCTGCTGACCAGCTCTCTCCATCCTTCTCTGTCTTCGGCAGCTCTCATTGCCTCGTTGAGTTTCATGTGGGTCCATTCTGTGATGTTATCTTCCCATCTTTTCTTTTGCCTCCCTCTTCTTCTGCCACCTTGTACGGTGCCTTGCAGGATGGTCTTTGCAAGGCCTGAAGATCTGGTGATGTGTCCGTACCATCTCAGTTTCCGCTTGATGACACTGGATAGGAGGTCATCATGTGGGCCGATGGCTTGTCTGATCTTTTGACGGACTTCCTCATTAGTGACATCGTCACTATATGTATACAGTATATGGTAATATTAATGGAGTACTTTTTAACATGATATATGCAAACTATGGACACTGCAACCCATGTTAACAATGGCTATAACTAGCCTTGTAGATTGGTGCCAGACATGTCGTCTTCTTTTTTCTTTTTTTTTCTCGACCTGTTTGTGTATTGTGGAGAATGGTTAAATATGTATTCTGTATTATGTCACAGTGAATGACCTCTGGACGTGGGATGCACATTCAGAACATTGTTTGAACCAATAAACTAATGTTTATCGATCAACAACCATGTAATATCGCTATTCTGGATATAACTTTTTTTTTCTAAGGTGCTTGTGATGTTCAAAAAAAAACTGAGGGAATTAGCTGTGATGTAAACTGTGATTTTTGAATAAATATTGGCAAACACTGCTCGACTCATTTTGATCTACCTTTCCGGAGCTATCTAGTTCATGTCATGAAGTCAAAAAGTGAAATGAATTGAAGTTCGGCTTTGTGAATGGAGTTAACGAGGCCGAGTCGAGAGCCCGGTGTGTGGAGTGCGGATTAACATTATCCAACGAAGCACCGAAGCATTCAAAACTTAAGCGCCATGTAGCAACCAAACATTCAACATTCGAAGGAAAGCCTCAAGAAAAAGATAATGGGCTGCAGCTTCAAAGAAGCCTATTGTGACAATGACAAGCAGCTCTAAAATTGTTCTGAAAGTCAACTACCTCGAAGCCAGATGGAGTTTAGAAAGCGCTCACTTTAGTGGATGAGCTGGTTCTATCTGGTGCTGTGGAGTTGTGCTGTGAAATGATTGGAGAGACCGCTTCAAAAAAGCTGCATTATGGGTCACCATCATGGACATTGCTTCTGAGATTCAAAATCAGCTTCCAGTTCTTCCAGTTTTTCTCTTTGCAACGCGACAAGTCCACCGAAGTGACAAAAGGCGCTCTGCTTTTGGTTTTTGTTCGTTATTGTTGGGACAGTAGTTTGCATGAAGACACTGCCTTGTGGCGAGAGCTGGATGAATAATTACTGTTTAACATTAGATGGCCTGTACTGAAAGAACTGTGTTATGGTGTGTAGCAAAGGTGCAGCGCCAATGACTAGCAGGCATGACAGTGTCATGAGGCAGACACTTGATGCTTACCAAAGCTAAATAGACACACCGTTGTTTCTCTACATATAATTAGACATGAAGACTCGCGGAGAGATGACTTAACTGTGTGTTTGCAGCACAGGAATGCTGACATCTTCCTATGAAGGTAAATCAATGATGCCTGAGATGATATAGCCAAAACGTATGTGACCAAAAAAGGAAAAAAAATGCTGTGGTGCTTCTGTTTATCCCATCTTAATGGGTTTCTTGGTTTACTGCCAATACACAAAGTATACTTTAAGGAAAACATTTTGTTTTATATATATATATATATATATATATATATATATATATATATATATATATATATATATATATATATATATATATATACTATGTACAGTACTGGAAGTAAAAATAAAGAGCACGCATATATGTTGTGTTTGTGTGTGTGTGTGTGTGTGGGTGTGTGTGTGTTTACATCTGAGATAAAATTTGCTACAGTGAAAACCCCCTGTTGTGAAAAATGTATTGCTGCAAACATGTTTTCGTTGTAGAGGAGTTTCACTGTACATTTAATTGACAATACCCGGAGTCCTATTTCGGATACGGCATTATCTCAATGCGCGATTCCCCACGCATCAAGCCCACTCTGCATAATATGCGGCAATGGTGAGTCGTATTTTTCATGCGCTTTGTATCTTATTTTGAAGGCAGGTTTAAACGATACCATCGCGACCAGAGAGTGTTGCGGCCAGATTGGACGTTCCTTTTGTCATGATGCATGTTGTTATTGCTTAAAAAATACCATCATTTTCATGCAGGTCATATTAAATTATTTTGTTGTATTTATCTGTCACGCCTTCAAGGCCGGTCCCTGAAATAGTGTCTGACATTTAACCGGTCCGTGGGTCAAAAAAGGTTGGGGACCGCTGTCCTAAGGAGTACATGATAATAATGTGTGATGTAGAGTACAGTTTAACTATTTTACATACAGTCCTCTACGTTGTGTATACAAACAGATACCATTCATGCTCACAACGTATTTCCGTTGTACAACTGGATTTCACCACAAGAGTCTACTTTATTCAAATAATACTGGTCAATCTTTTTACGATTTCATCTTTAAAAAAATGTAAAATACTAATGCATTAAAAAAAAAGTAAGCATGTACTTTGTGTGATTGTATATTGTCAATGAGAAAAAGGTCCAGCCATATTCTCTTCCCCATTGGGCTTAATTGTTTTTCAAAATCCCCCTCTCAATTTGTCCAAACTGCTTTATGTGTTGACTTCTCCCTCATGTACCACTACGCACACAGGCAGTTTTGTTTCTTTCTCTTCTTGGCAGCTGGTGGCATTCTGTATTTCTATAAGAGCTGTCATTCTGTCTAGCGGTATGGAAAAATAGCAGGACAGGAAAATATAGCAGGATGCCGGTGCATGCTGTAAATGCTGGGAACAATCAAGGGACGTTCAACAATTGAAACTTGTTTTAGAATAGCTTTCTTCTGGGACCAAATTGACTTAGTAATGTTCCTTTTTTGTCGACTGTCCACTTAAATCATCTGAGATCAACATAGTTGTAAATGCGCTAGATGTTGACGAAATGAAATGTACCATTACATGATATTAGCACGAACATGCCAGAACTACCTTCCTTGGCAACCGTTCTGATCTGAGACTGGTCTGACTCATGGAACATTTATGATTAGTCTGAGAAACTCATAGTGACTGGGATATACGTTAACTGGAGATAACTCATGAGTTCAGATTTGTAACCCACTTGTTTAGATAAAAATGTTTGTCTTTGGCTCAAAACTGAGGCTGACTGAACGAAAGAGCACTGGTCTTTGAACTCCGTGATTCCAAGGCGAGAGAAGGGTAGAAGAGACTGGTGAGTGTTTTTAGTTGAATATGATTAAACATGATTTGTAACATTAAAAAAAAGCAGGAATGAAGTTGATGAAAATGGATATTGTTCTTTGTTGATTTACAATATACCGTGTTGTTTAAAAGAAAAGGGGGACAGTGCGCTCCTTCATTAGCACTAAGTAACATGCTAGCAGTATCACCCGGGCCATGTTTATCGTAGCCGATTATTTAAGTAATAGGTGAAGAAAAACTCATAGTGACAGTGAGATCTTGGACAAAACCCGTCCCCAGGAGGGTGGTAATGAATTTGAATAAGTAAACTGAGTAGTCGGTTTTTCAGGGCTACTGAACTGATAACAATTTAACTTGTGTTTCTTTCTTGTTCACTATTTGTATTCTGCTTCAGTTTACTGAGTAAATATTATTCAATATATATTTTTTTGTAAAAAAAACTCAGTCAGTGTGTCTTCTCTCTGTTGGGTTTTCCCTTGAATCTAACTAGGCTCTGTTGCCTTAAGTAGTGCACCCTAACCAAATAGATTGTGTGCGAGATATTGATTTATTTGACCTTTGACCACATATTAGAAGGGTGACGCTGAGTAGCTGCACCTAGGGTGGTCCCTGCATTGATTTCTTCCGGTTTCTTCCCAGATTTCCAAAACGCACTGAACACTCTGAATCAGAGGTGTCAAACTCAAGGCCCCGGGGGCCAGATCTTTTATGTGGCCTGCGAAGGCAAATCATGTTGACTTCATGTTTCTTGCAAATTGTGATCACTTCACATCACTGATATATAAGACAGTGCAAGATGTATTTATTTACCTATTTATTTATTTATTTTTGACACCAATCCACCCTTTAAGATTAATGAAAGCCGAGTTGAACAAACAATGCACTGGCCTCTGATTTCAAAAGTAGTTATCCATCAATTTGTTGTTTAAAAGTGATAACATTAAGCGATCATACATTTATATGGGTTCACAGATATAATGGCCCTCCATGGGAAATCATAGCTGGAACGTCGCACAATGAGTGTGCTGTCCCTGCTCTATATCATCCCGAGGTGTGATTGTGAATGGCTGTTTTGTCTTTGAGTGGCCTACGATTGACTGACAGCCAGTTCAAGGTCTACAAGGTTGGAGTGCAAATTTGGGATGCAAAGACAAATCAGCTATACAGTTTCAATAAGCCTGATGTCCATATACTGTACACCAATCATTGCCGTACACACGCATCTACCCAAACAAGTTCCCCACGGTAATAGAAAAAGGACCTGCATTTAATCGAAAGTACAGCAAAAGCACGAACCATTAAAAATTATCTTAATATGGTACATTAAAGGTGCAAGGACCATTATAAAAGGAAAATGATAGGTAGTAATGCTGATGTGAGCTGCATTTTAACCACTGGAGGAAAGAAGCAGCCCATGCCAACCATGGACTGCTATGATTGAATATGAGATAAAATATGACTGTATTTCATAATCCAGATGCAGACAGTACTTTTGTCTTTAGTTGTTCATCCATGCATCCATCTGTCAATCGACGGGAGCCGAACTAGAACTGCAAAGTCTGTCATTCACTTATGAAGCTTCACGAACCACGACCAATCATCAGACAGCAGCAGTTTGGGGAGGGACTTTATTGAATGTACTGCTCTTGAAAGTCAGTGACCAAACATACCAATTTGCGAACATACTGGAAAAAAAAAACATCGATTTTGATTTTGAAATTCATTGGATTCATTTGCGAACGAGAATGACATAATACAAGCGGCCGAAAAGTTTTCTCCGCAGGGTGTCCGGGCTCTCCCTTAGAGATAAGGTGAGAAGCTCGGTCATCCGGGAGGGGGAGTCGACCCGCTTCTCCTCCAATCGAAGGAGCCAATGAGGTGGCTTGGGCACATCGATGAACGCCTCCCTGGTGAGGTGTTCCGGGCATTCCCACCGGGAGGAGACCCCGAGGACGACCCAGGAACGCTACCCAGCTGGCCTGAACATTGGAGCTTCTGAGTCTGGGCTTCCCTGCTAAAGCTGCTGCCCCCGCGACCCGGCCCCGGATAAGCGGTAGAAGATGGATGGATGGATGGAAACCTATGCAACCGACAATTTAAGAGTTGGACAACAAAAGGGATAAGAATAAGAAAACCTTTATTTGTCCCGCACTGGGGAAATTTGCAATCTTCAGCAGCAGAAATGAAGGGGGGGTAGAAAGAAAAACAAAGTATTGCATGCACAATTAAATGTTCCAGAGAAAAATAGAGCTAACAGCTCTATTAAAATATTAAAATATCTATTAAAATAGGATAACAGCTGTATGTAAAATAATGGGAGGAAAACCTTTTTTTTTTTTTTAAATGCTAAGTCAAATCCATGACCTTGAATGAGAGGTATCCTACCGGTACCTACAGATGTGATATTATGTTGAAATACCGTTCCACCATTTGGCTCCAGCGTCTCAGGACTAGAAAGCCGTGCAGCATCAACACTATGTATGATGGGGATGGGGCATTGCTGACTGGGAATGTTTTGAGTCGGTGAAGAGAATATTTCAAAGACCTCCTCAAATCCAACAACACATATTTTCCCAAAAGGAGGTAGTGTGGAAAATCCGAGGCGGGGTTCTCCTGTCTCTGGGCTATAGGTCCCTGATGTGGTTTTAAAGCTCCTCCGTGGCAGGGTCACGGGAGTGGATGAGATCCACCCGGAGTTCCTGCTGGTTCTGGATGTTGTAGGACTGCCCTGGATTACACGTCTCTTGGCCTTTCAGTAGCGTTAGTTTCGTTGTCAAGAATGATATGTCAGACATACTTTGTTGTATAAAAACGAATCTTCCTTGTTATACACATTACCATGTGCATGGATGAATAGTACATCAATGCTGTATAAAGATTGCCACCTGACTCTGTATTGAGGACGTGAGACTCAACGTGCTGCTCTTACGTCATTGTTACTGATTGACTGTTATGTGGTTGGTGTGCGAAGCAGCCGGCTTTAGGAGAGCATCATGAAAGGGGCGCAGCACCCACATGGGTAGAGGCGGGGTTATAGTGAGTCAGGTGTCTTAAGGTTAGAAAAATAGCCACCAAAATAACTCATATTTCATGAGAAATTATAACGGCATTGTGCTGAAGTTAATATCCTATATAATTATACGCAGTATATACCTGGATTTAATCGTGGAGACCTTAAAATAGCGTGATACAGACCCCTTAAATATGTTAATACTACAGAGATCAATACAGATTTTGCAATGATTTCTGGTTGAATGTTGTGTAAAATGTTCCTTTTGCTAGTGAAAGATTACTCATAAATACAACTATGAGTGATTAGTTTCACTGTGTTGATCCTTCTTGCGCGGAAGTCTCTCGCTGGTCTTGTGTATGCATCATTTGTGGTGACTACGCTTGGTTCGAGGCACAAGACTGGAGACGTTTTTTTACTTTTCAGTGTGGTCGCTACCACTGCCTTGCCGAACTCTCGACGTGCCTCAGCGCACCGTCAGTGTCAGAAGCGAAATGCAAGGAAGCTCCACCCCCTTTATTTACATGAACCCAGAACATGGTAACCTTCCACACAACATAGTTTCATAACAAGAAACAATAGTGTCAGTGGCATACATCACACTCAACACACTGGGACATCAGTGGGTGGAAGTGGGCTGCAAGTGAATCTCTGTGAGAAATTCAATTTGGTTGACATTGAAATCGGCTTAATTGTGATGATTTAACTGGGTCAGAGCATCTCCAACACTGCAGATCCTGTGGGTGTTTATCATCGGTAGTGGATATGTGTCGACCCAAGTTTTTGTTGGCCTGTCACAGGTTTGGTTCAGTTTAATTAACTGCAGTGGATGCCACTGCACTATTTGTTTGATCATTAGTAAACGTTATCTGGTGCGCACCATACAAATGTATATCAAGATAGCCGGGAAATATTGGTCTTGGGCTGAACGGAACAAAGCCCTCGGTTGGTTCAGCAGTACATGGATCGTGGAAAACAGCAAAACCATGTAACGAAATATTTGCATTTAGTGCACTATACATCTGTGTATGTCAGACCTTCTGAAATAAGGGGACCATGCTGCAATGCCTCAGGGACCTTTTTTTTTATTATTATTATTATTATCATCAATAGTATTTATTTATTTTTTCACCATAATACAGTGGCGTGTAGTTGTACATCCACTCCAGCAGGTCGCAGTGGCACTCTCAGTATCACAACTTGTGCATGGGCTATTCGCACTATTACGTGTATTATTTTTGTACCAAGCATGCACACAACAACAGAGCAGAACATAAGAACAAACAGTGAACCAACCCTTAAGAGATACCATCGAAATATATTCAACCTGGATCAAAGGAAAGGTGCAGAGAGACTGAAAGTTATGTTTATTTAGTTATTCTCTGTTGTATGTTGATCTATCTTTCTTACTTTTTTGTTTTCTTGAATGTAAATAAGATAATGAAATGCAGAAGTGTACTTAATCACAATTTATAGACAAACGATACTATCTACAGTCGTGGCAGAGAGTTGGGGGAGCATGAAATGTTTCCTTCTTCCTCAGGGCGATGTAAAAGAAAATAACTGAGAAGCACTGGTGTATGCAGAACATCTGGTGCTTTTTTAAAATTTCTTTTGCAGCTGCTTGTGACATAACAGCTGATACAATGACTACTTTGTACACGTAATGTAATGGATGTATCTAACTCAGAAGGCATCTTTATTGTTTAGGACATCTTATGTTTGGTCACAGAATATGACGCAGATTGCTTTCCAACCATGTTGCAGATGGATGCGTTTGAACTTTGAATGAATGTATGAAGCAAAATGCACGTGTATAATGTTATGCTTTGATCTGGACCACAGAATGAAATTACAAGTGTGAAGCCTATAAAAAAAGGGGCCACCAGTGAATCTGTGACAGGTTTATGGAAATCCAAGGCTCAATGATGCACATGTAGAACTAAAAAGAGATTGGGTGAAAACCTGCAGCGGTTCAAGTGGAATGCTAAATATAATCGAACACATTTATTTTTCTTGGTGACGCCATGTCACTGTAATCATTTTATTTTATTTTTAATGGCATTGGCCTCCGTCGTAATGATCATACAACACATGCAAATACAGTACAGCCTTGGTAAGAAGAACTATAATTTGAAGTTGCTGTAACAGCCTCAAATGTCTTGCACTGCCGCCTGCTGCTGACCGAAAGTGAGGTCAAAGTACCCTTGGGCTCACATTGCCAAACCAGGAAGACAGGTGAGGCGTGATGCACGCAATGTGAGCCTTTATTGTTACTATCTGGTGCAGATGCAGCAATACTGAGGTTATGACATTTGTCGTTAGAATGGCCCTGAAATGGACTAGCCATAAGGGAATCTCTCCTAAACTCAAATGAAAATTCAAAGGGTGATTCTAAGCTCTTCTAGGCTGCACGTTGGACTCACAAGCAGGTAATCGCATGGCATATTGATTGACAGTTCACCATTCACACATTTATACCACCACTGAGTCAGAAGTCAGGCATACATGTGAACCACTACACCAGGCCTAGGCAAATACAGCCCGAGAGAGCTGTGAGGGAGAGTCCTGCCGGTTTTAGAAGTGTCCCTCAATACACTTGATTCAAATGATCCAACTTATTATTGGCTCTCTTGAACTGGACTTGCTTAGCATCATCGTACTACACTTTCAGTGACCCCACTGGAAATGACAACAGGTAAAAACAATAAACCAATCAAGTGGAAAAAGTGAATGGTGAAATTGGATCTTTTTGCTTTGAATGTGAGTCTCTTCCCTTAACTTCATGGACCTTCGGTTGTCATTCTCTTCCAGCGTTTGATGTGAGAACATGGAACCATATGGAATTGAAAGGTCTTGAGAATAAGTGCTATTGGAATAAGTGTTGCAATAGTTAATATAAAAGCAAATCATAATCACAGAGTACCCACAGTTGTGGTTCTCAAACTTTTACGACCGCAGAATACTGAGCTCTGCAGGTACCACCCTAATGGCCAACATCAAAATACAGTAGTGTTCATCTTTTATTGCTAAAACGCTTTGTAACACTATGAACAGTTTAACCATTAACACAACTCAACTATAGGAAAATTAAAACATGTAGTTAATAATCCAGGTAAAATATATTGCACATCAAAGTCACATGATAAAAAAATACCTCAGTAATACAAAAAGTTAACGAAAATGCAAATAAATGGAACTTTAAAGTTAAATATTGTGTTGCACATACCTTAGTCAAACAAAAAGTGAATGAAAACTAAATGCCAATAAATTGGACTTAAAAGTTAAATACTACTGTGTACACGAAAAGAAGAAAAATGACTTACCGGTAATTAGATATTGGTCAGCTGTGACATTATGCCAAGTTTGAACATTCACCACTGCACCAAAATGCATGGGAAACAATGTTTACAACATAATTCATTCAGACTCGAGTTGCAAACTAAAGCATGTATTCCCACTGAAATGAATGGAAACAGAATGAATCCATTCTATCCCCATTCTCCTTAATGCATAGCCATACAGACACCAGGCCAGGAGAGGACAGTGGGGCAGCACGAAACATGATTACACAGAGTAGATATGCAGAGCCTCGAGCCTTCCGTTGAGCTGCTATTTTGGACTATTTTGGAGCTTTACCCACACTTCCGAGCACATAGTTATGCTTCCAGCATGCTGGATCTCACTTGGTGATGCAACAGTGGCTCCATTTCAGGCTGTTTTTGTGCTTTCCCTGCACTTCCTTGTGGCCAATTTTGCTTCCAGAACGCTGGATCTCAGTCCCCAAAATAAGAGCTCCATTTTGGTCTGGCGAGAGCTTACTTGGCACAGGCTTCACCTGCCCTACCAAAGATGCCAATATTAGAATCTGCACTCGGATCAAGTCTCATCTTCTTCCTTTTTCATGCTGAAATGACTCTTCTGATCCACTATTTTTTTTTTTTTTCACAAAGCCACTGAGACCACGGTAATAGTTTAGTCAAGCTTTTTGTTGTTTAGTCACCTCCACTACTTGTAAACACATTTACATTCAGTCTGCTTCTGGTTTGATGATTTAAAGATACGGCATGACTCCCCAGAAGCACTTAGAACGTTTTTGAAAGTCCTAATTTTTTATCTTCTTGAATTTCATCGATGAACGATATTTCCATCCCTTCAAATATGCTTGATTGCATTTCAGTGTTTTAAGTTGTATCATTTTCTAAAAATCTGCATTTCCTTTGAATACCACGACACAGTTACCATAGCTTATGAGTCACTGCCACAGACCATACTTCAACTGAGATCTACGCGGGCATCTTGAATGGCCCACTCCATCCATCCATCCATTTTCCGAACCGCTTCATCCTCACTAGTGCTGGAGCCTATAGTCTTCGGGCAGTTGAATTGGTTGCCAGCCAATCGCAGGGCACACAGAGACGAACAACCATCCACGCTCACACTCACACCTAGGGACAATTTAGAGTGCCCAACGAGCCTGCCATGCTTGCAAACTCCACACAGGGAGGCCGGAGCTGGGATCGAACCCGGTACCTCTGCACTGTGAAGCCGACGTGCTAACCACTGGAATGGCCCACTAAGAGTGCTTATACTATATTCTGTGCAGGAGCAGAAACTATCAAGCTGGAGGTCATTCTAGCAGACAGGAAACAAGAGCAAACAACCTGACCAGACAATCAGAGAACTGAGACATAAACACAACCATTCACATGAAGGGGCATTTTACAGCCTCCAATTAACCCAAACCTTTCACTTGCTTTTTTCATTCTGGCAATGCAGTCAGCAACCTCAATTCTCCACAGGAGATTCTTAACTTGAATTTTCATCAAAATTCAAGGAATGAGTGTTCAAGGAACCCAACTGATTGGGCGGGTGAAATCTCAAACAAGTGAGCACATTCTCCTCGCGAGGACTCCTTTGAGATTCATTTTCTGATAAAGCAATACACAAAACATCCATGTAGACATTTAAATAAATCAAATGACAAGTCAAATAAATGTGCTTCTTTTCAATGCTCAGCCAGTTAAATTATTTTCGAGAATTACCCTAGTTGACTATAGCCTACAACACAGTTTATTAGTTTGCCCAACCAGATCTATTGAAAATAGGAAATAATGTATTTCCCGGTGGATCATACTGATGACAGAAAAAGAAAATCAAAGGAGTACTGTTGCTTGGAGCCATGGTAATATAATGCCACGTTTGTAAAACAATACTTATATAATCCTCACATCAGCGTGATCATTTCCCTTGCTGACGCAAGCAGAAGAAACTGCTCCCAAATGTTTTCATATAAATACTGGATATCTGTTTCACTTTGTTTGCAATGATCGGCTAGGTAAACAATAGATAAACAATTACAAATATATGACTCAGACATCACAATCATAAAAATATCTGTGACGTATGAGAGGGTTTGTGATGGAATTTGCTGAATTGTTGTCATAGCCGACAGTTAAAAAACTAGGCTACGCATAGCAAGAGGCGTTTGAAAACGAAGAGAACCCAAACAAAAGTGCTGTAGGTCAGTCAACCATTCAGTAAACACAACAATGAATTAATTCATCTTCACTGTGCATGAATACATCCATTCAGTGGTGGCACATATAACTGTTGACAATCACATTTTTAGCAACACTGACTGCAGCCTCCACCCTAAAACATTATAATACCAGGGATATAGTTTGGAAAAAAAATCATATAAATATATATCTCTATATATATATCTATATAGATATATAGATATATATATATAGAGAGAGAGATGGGACGGGGGACATCTGCGATGGTGAAGATGACTGGGAAGCAGCGGCGCAGGCCCAGATTAAGTTTGAGGAAGCGTTGGCCATACGTCTTGATGGTGGTGCGGTTGGCTGCCTGGAGGGAGGAGCCATTGGTCGGTCAACTACTATGTAAAGGTTATGCCTGGGTGACAAATTTATTTTTGCAGTCTGTGAGGAGCAGCATTAATTGGACCAGATGGCAGAGTCTGAGAGGCCTTAATGGTCTAACATGCCCAAACAATTGATGGGATATTACTCCTATGTCGTGTTGGTACTTGATATTTAAAAGCTCCTCCATGTCTAACCTATGTCATCATCTGACCTAGAGGGCCCAACTACCTCCCCTTCTCGAACTGCCAATTCCTCTCCTCAATAGACATCATGTTTGGGTCTTCTCCTGGTACGAGCTAAAGAGGCTGGCTGCTTTCCAGTGGCTGGGAAGCAGTTTTGAAGTGCTATGCACCTTGCTCAAGGACACTATAACTGTGTGGAGCAAAGCAGCCTCGGGCCATTTGATCAAAGACTGAATTTTTAACCCATCGACCATGGTTACCCACTTTCAATTCATGAGAGCAAATAATATCCTTTGTATAAAAAGTAAAAATACAATAATTAAGGTGCAACTTGGGACTTGGGGTCGCAAACCTGGAGGTTGCCTTGCAAAGGCAATAGAGTATAGCGCTGTAAGGTTGGATGAGATAAGTGTAGCACTTCAGTTGACTGGCAGATTCAATTTGGCTGGCCCTATTGCAGACAAGGCCCTGTCTGAAGACAAACGCTGTATAAAAGGTAAGAAGGGATAATACTGCATATTACTGCTGAATAGAGGCTTGAGGACCTGAAAACATCAGCATCATCTAAGTCAGAGAGAGATAAACAGCGATTTTTGTTGCAAGATACTTTGATATCTTTAGCAACCCAGTCCAAATAGAGATCCGCTGTCAACTTCTTTCGAGTCCTCAATTTTACACACCCAAGTAGAGAAGATAGACGAGTATAGATGAATATTATTTGATAGAAATTCAAAACCAGATAATATTTAGAATTGCTTGGTTGTCTATGAATGGCCAATGACATTAATATTCTTTTCATTTGGATTGTCAGGTCATTCAAGCAGCAATCTTATTACCAAAAGAATGACATTGTGATGTGTCGTCACAGACCCTCTTCCTTCTGTGCTTTTATTTTGGAGAATCAACTTCCAGGGACCTTCTGTGTCTTCATTACCAGGTGTGCTCCCACACCTGCAGCTGATCAGCATTCACCTCCTTAGTGTAAGAGCTCTGCTGATCTGCAAGCGGGTGCCAGATGATTCACGCGTTATGAGAGATATCAAGGCCATTGCTGTTGTACACGCTTGCCATTTTTGTATTTTTGTGCATACTCAATTGTTCTTGTTTGTCCTTTTCCGGTGCCTGACTCCCTGTCCAGCCTGGCTCCACATTTTCCTCCACGGACCACTTGACCACTTTCCCCACCCCTCTCCTTGGCTTTTGAATCCTCCAAACAGGTGAAAGACTGAGGGGGCAAGGTTTGGGCTATAAGGGGGATGAGGGAAGAGTTCCCATCCCAGCTTGTTGATGGTCTGCACCGTTTGGACTGCTGTGTGAGGCCTTGTGTTGTCATGATGCAAGATGACTTCTTCTGACTGATGAGCCCTGCATTTGTTTTTTGTCTTTCTCGACCTGCCTCAGCACTACACAGTAGTTGGCACCAAGTTTGAAAGTGAGGATGAAGTCAAAAGTATGTGTGTGTGTGTGTGTGTTTTGTTTTTTCCCACTAATACATTTTATTTATCAGCCCCTTTCAAAACAGTCAAGGACACTTTACAATCAGCCCCTTTCTAGGGTCGCGGGGGGTGCTGGAGCCTAAGCAGTCTTCAGTAGGCGGGGACACTTTGCCAACAATCAACGCTCACACTCATACCTAGGGACAATAGAGTGCCCAACGAGCCTGCCATGCATATGAACATGCAAATAGCTGGGATCGAATACCTCTATACGTGCTATATATATATATATATATATATATATATATATATATATATATATATATATATACACACAGCGCTATACTCTATTGCCTTTGACAGAAGGCAGAGAGTGGACCAAAAAAAAAAAAAACCCAGCATATTAGACAATACAGATTTAACAATGAGATGTTCCTTACCAAATCGGGTTGAATTGCATTTTATTAACATACTTTTATTGTGACTTTATGAGTGACACTGCTAAAGCCTCATCATTAGCTGAGTGACATTAATGTGAGCTTGAGGACAACAGCTCCTCAAGGCACACGCACACACATTCATTGTGAATTGCCATCGGCATGCATGAAAAGACATCTGTATCTCTACATCAGTCTAATGCAATGACATACAGGACGTCTGCAAAGGAGACATTTAATTCCTTGTCAAAACATTACCCCCTGTGACTATTCTCTCTCAGTTTGACGGACTACCTTGTCAGGACATGAAGCATTTTATGTCTCCCATCTGCCTCGTCCTGCTGACAGGCAGCTGAGTCGCATGGGTTGGTCTGAGAAGAAATGCATAGCAATGAAAGGAACTACACTCGCTCGCTGACCTATTTACCATTTCTTTGTTCACTCACTCGATATCCAGCTACATTTTGTTTGCATTTGTTCATTCTTAATCTGTTTCCTTTGCAATTCTGACAAGAACAATGGTGGAATCATGGGCACATTTTCAATCAATGCAAGGCAAATAAATCAAAGACAGGCAAATTAAGACAATATACTGTAGTAGAAACACACACGGAATGATTTAATTTTCATTGCAAGCAGTTGTTGAGATTGAAGATCTAGAAATACTGCACAAGTTTCCCTTTGGCAGGCACTGGACCACTGCAAACACCGCTACATTTCTTTTGAGGACCCTTCAAAATACCAGCTGTGATGATAATGTTTTCATCATTTTTTTTCCGTTTTTTTTTTTTTTTTTAATGTTCTTCCATGACCTATTACTGTTCTTACAAAATAACGCTGATTCGATTTGATCATCAGAACGAGTCACCCCCAAAAAAAGAGTAGTGGTAATTTCCATTTACTATACCTACTGTAAGTGTAATATGATGGTGTGGCAATGCGTTGCCTGTCTTTGCTGGCTGTGTGAGTGTTCCCATTTTTTTTGTGTGTACTTGTAAACATTTTTAAATGTTTTTTCGTCTCAGTATTAACTGCATAATATTAGTGATTCCGTATTGTGTCCATCCAGTATGCACTTTACATATACCGCATACACATGGCGTGCACCCATATATATATATATATATATATATATATATATATATATACTGTATATTATAATCAATTTCAAATGAAGGACAAGCAGTCAAGAAAATGGATGAATGAAAGATAACACTCCCTTTGTAATGTGTGTATTGTTGCTTTATCCTTGTCTGGTTGAAAAGATTAACGAGTGTTCATTAGCTTTTTAGAGTGAGGGCATTGGCGTGCCATGTGTTGATTTACAGAGCTACCTATAATGTATTCATGGGTAATGCAGTTATAATTAAAGAAACATAAGTTAAAAGAGCAAGCACTTGTTGCTACAGGTAGTCAGTGCAGTGGTAATACTCATTACACAATACGGTAGGCATTATTAATTCATGTATCCATGGAAACAACATCAGTAATCACCACTAAAGATGAGGATTGTCTATGAGAGTAAAATTTGTATCTGAGAGCAACAGAAAATATAATATCTGAAAATGTGATGGAAGGCAAAAAATGGGCAAAAAACTCAGCATGTCATGATCTGTTTACACTCTGCTCTCGTTTGCCCGAAACGTACGATAGTTTGCTGTGGGATTTTGGCCTTTGTTCCCCTACATATTCAATTCTTACTCACGCTTCTCACTGTCACAAAATCTGTGACAGGCCATGGGGAGATATGGCTCCTGAGCCTCGGAAGCTCAAAGGCAGTTTTATTTTTGAAGCAGATTTCATATACGAGGCAACTCAATGTGCTTCACACAAGCAAAGACAAAACACTGACAAATGCATTTACAAACAACAATTCAGAGGTAAAGCAGATAAAACAAAAGTAACTTACAAAAATTACCTGAATGTAAATGGACACCATTTAAACACATTAACAGGGGTGTCCAAACTTTTTGGACCGAAGATCGACTTTTCGATCAACCACCCTCCCACGATCGACCCGTTACCGCGCACGCACATACCCCCGCAAGCCGTGATAAGCAACAGCCTGACACAGAGACATGCGACGCACTTTTGCAGCCTGTTAATTATCGTAGCTCACAGGTACAGTTTTAAAGTGCTTTCCTCGGCCGTCTAGATTCCTACTCTTTGCCCGTGCCCTCTGTGAATTGTACACGAAACAAACTCTGAATAAGAATAATGATAACAATAAAAGATAGCGCAACAGCTCTGATCGCTCCAATTGTGGACTGCAGAGCGCTAACAACTTGACACTGGTCACTGCCACCTTAGGTTAAAGATGTACCTGCTTTAGTTTATTCTATTTTTTGTAATACTTTTTGTAAAAATCAGACTGATAGGATGATTAGGGTTCAGTGTCCATTAACACAAAAAAATTACTACTAACATGCACAAAGACACACAAATGGTTGCCTGTTTTTTGTATCCTCTACACCCCTCGCGATCGACTTGGGAACAGTCCGCGATCTACCGGTCGATCGCGATCGATGTAATGGGCACCCCTGAACAAGATGAATTAACCAAGACATCCCCGCTGGGCTCGTCACGTTCTGATGAGTCCCACACATTCTTTCAAAGCTTTCTGCTGATGAACCACGAACACCGGGCACATATGAAGCACATTTGTTGTTTTAGTAGAGTCAAATCAAGAGCCCGCATTCCTGGTGTGGTCATGTCCTTGGACAACAATGTGCTGCATGGAGTACTTGATGTGCTGGCAGGCAATAGTCTCACGCTGAAGAGGGAGAAGTGCTCTTCCCAGTGCCAGTTTGTGAGGTTTCACCTGACTGCTTTTGGCCTGAGTACAGTACGCCGAAATGATGTAGCTATGCTGATGATGGGGTTCTACTTATGCTTCCTTTCCTACTCCTGATACCGCTATCGCTATGTGCCCTTCTGAAGCAGGCCACTGCCTAAAAACACAGCTCACATTCCCGCCGGTGCTGGCCCCCTTTGATCTGCTGAGCCCCACATTTGTGATCATGTCACACACATAATAATAATACTGGTAATAATACATTCAATTTATGTGGTGCTTTTCTGGAGACTCCAAGCACCCACAATGGATACATTCTTCATGCACTCACACATTAACTCTCTGGTGGTGGTAAACTACATATGTAAGCAACAGCTGCTCTGGGGCAGGCTGACAGAAGCGTGGAGGCCAGTATGCATCTAGGCCCCTCCGACCCACACCGGCCATTCAAATGAGTGTGAGTGGCACTGGAGGCAAGGGGGGTGTGAAGTGTCGACACGACTTATGAGTCGGACAGAGCGGGATTTGAAGAGTAGACCCTCAGGTTAGTGGACGAACCCCTCTATCTTTGAGCCACAATCGCCCCTTCTCCAGCATGGGACTAAGTGACCATTAGCGTTCACATTAGTTCACTTCTGCTGAAAAAAATTACTCTGTTGGGGATGGGGAAGCTCTGTCATGTGTTTAAGCATGTGAAAGGTGGTCACAAGTCTCAACAAAGTGGATGATGCAAAATACTGCTTACCGTAGAAAAGGTGATGGGGAGGGGGGGAATCAATAAATATGTGGTCTAAATAAGCTAGAGTCATCTCTGTGTGTGAACTAAAGTCATACCCTGATGTTAGTTCATATATTTTATTTGGTTATCATTTTATCTGAACTGCAACAGTATAAATTATTCATCTCGGAAAATGGTTACACAAGTCACTTAGACCCTTCAATCCATCCATTCTCTGTACCACATATCCTCACTAGTGCTGCATGCATGCTGGAGCGTATTGCAGCTGGCTGGGCAAGAGACAGGACAGGGTACACTCTGAACTTGTCACAAGCCAATAGCAGAACACAAATAACAAACAGCCATTCACACCATGGACTCACATCTAAAACGAGTACCCGGCTGAGCCCTCTTTGAAATGCTCCCTTTGTGGTTGTTTGTGTTGTGATACTTATTGGAAATGCAGCCAAATAGAACATGGTATGCAGCAAACAGACAGTAACCCAAGAGAGAGAAGAACCAAATGACCAATAACATGCTCTATGACTGCTATAAGGATACATAACAGTCACATTCTATGTGTTATCTGTGAGGATGGAATGCAGTTGAGTAACAGATAGGAAAGGACAGGAGTAGCGAGCCAGGCAATGCTGCTGGAATGTGGTGAGCGTGCCTATAAAGTGCCAACCAAAATAGTTTTAATAGTTGAAATGGATCCTGATCATTTTGTTGCCTGACCATGGGAAGGCGGCTGACTGTCGTCTTGTCTTACACAAGAGATGGACCATTCCTTGAACTTGAAAGAAGACATGCCCAGAAGAGGAACTAATGAGGTTGCCCCGACATTGAAAAAAGCTGATTTTCAGTCTCTATCATCATGAAACACGAGGCTGCCTTTCCCAAAACGCAAATGATGCATTGCATGTCTGACTCCATTGTCGTTGGGGGCCACCACTTTGTGCCCCCATTCACTGCACTCGGGCCCTTCCATCGAAAACTGAAAGCATATTATTTTACTGTTCAATCATCTATCTATGCAAATTCACTAATAGCTGTATGTTGCGGGATAGTGGAAAGACAGTGATTTGATGTTATATTTGTATTGGGTCCACAGTTTAACAAAGTAATCGGAACAAACAAAATGAAAACTCCAGTTCTTCATTGACTTTGCACAGAGTGTTTAAATGGTTGGATAGCTAGCACAAGCTGATAGTGAGGACGAACAGTAATTAGTAAATGTTTTCCCGGGCTAGAGTAAAAAAAAAAAAGGCGCGTTTCGAGTGACCTAAAATTGTGTTTGAGGCTCGAAAAGTCCAAATGCATAAAAAAAAAGGGGCTAGATATTCCACTGTTGAGATACATACGGTTTTAGAGAGATCCCCTTGACAACAAGTTTGATATTTTGGGTTGTGAGGACAGATAACTCGACCAATTAGGGATAACATCTGTCAAGAGTGATGGAGGTTGATTTTACTTCAGGGGGAGTGAAGAATCATCTACATTTCACGGCATGCGACACTCCACACGCAAATGACTGTCATCTACACTTGGCATCAGTTGACCCCATCTACTCTCATCTGCCGTTACAACAGCTAGGAGCATGAATGAACCAAGCTTCCGTGAACTTGATAATGACCTGACATAGGCCAAATATAATATGGATGGGGTTTTTTTTTAGATTTGGCGGGACTGAACAATTTGGTGAATGACTCTTTTGAACAAATCTTTTTCACGAAACTAATTCTAATAATTTAAGAAACTCAAAAAGAACTATTCTGCCCCTCTCTAGCTCCCTTTCTAGTCACTGATCTGAATCCTTAACCAATCACACGCTTATTGTCTACCTCTTCCTTCCTTATTTCCTATTTCATATCTCTTGTCCACTCGCTCACTCCTCTCTTTATCCTGCTAGAATTTTACCGGCATGGTTGCATCATTCTACTCCTCTGTCTACCCAGTGCCATCAATGTATTGTAGCTGCCAGGAAATGAGAAAGGCACTCAATTACTGTGCTCACTGAATCATTAATGTCAAGGTTTTGTTGTGTTCTGTTGGCCAAAAGGCAAGAGCAAACAGACAGTGGGCCGAGTAGCAAATCTTCAGCTCTATGTCCCAACAAGACAGACACAGTTTGATATGGGTCTCACTGATAACAATGGATTGGATGGAAATCATGGTGGACACAATGATAAGAGCGGTATTAATGATGGACCTGGCTCGGCCTGTATACACAGCGATAGCATGATTTTGGCTATAACAGCAGCAACAGAGCCATATCAGATCAGTGTGTGGCCAGGCAAAGAGACTCATTAAAATGTAACCTTGTAAACCTGTCCCTCTCTATAGTTGGGATGGGGCTTTTATACAAGTTCAAGAACACACATGGCGGAGTACCTGCTTATCACATCACGTAGAGTGCGCACAAAGACCTGATGTTGTAACATCATATCTTGGCACACTGAGAATACAACTGATGCTCCTCCCCCCCCCCCCCCCCCCATCATTTGCAAGCTTGACAAGTCATAAATGACCTTACCTAGTACAATTTAAATGTTCGTTTGAAATGTAAGTCACCAAGAATATCAAGAGAATTCAATCTATGTACGAAAATTAAAACATATGCACATATAGCATATACCGCTCATAAAACAGCGATTCATAGGTTGCGTTCGGAAGCACACTTAGAGCACGCTTTGCTCCACTCTGACCGTTTGAAAACGTATGGCGTTGTTGGAACGTGCCATTCGCTTATTCAGAGAGCAAATTCTGGCTGCTCTGACTTGGTACAAAGGGTGTCAGAGCATCAGGCAGAGCAAGAAAGAAACTATACAGACGAGATGTGAGGGTTTTGAGGTGATGGGGAATTTGAACAAATATGACAACAAAACAGTCGAGCCAGCTCTGCCTCTCGGAACACTTGCCACTCAGATTAGAGTTAGGCACTCTAATTAATAAATGAAAAAAAAGGGGATGAGTCACTTTCACAATTGGGCAGTCATGATAGGTTGCCACATACAGGCTGTATGACAACATTGAATATGCTGCTGTTCGATTCATCCATCCATTATCTGAGCTGTTTATCCTCACGAGAGTCACAGGCATGCTGGAGCCTATTCCAGCTCTCAACTCTTCAGGCATAGACAACCGGTTGCTATCCAATCGCAGATGCTGAGGTTTCTGAACTTTTTAAAAATCAGTTAATTAGTCATATTTTTTCAGTTTAATTCTTAATACTTATAATTTCAGTATTATGTGGTTGCATTTTTGACAGGTCATTTGTTTTGATGAATAATCCTGGTCACCAAAAGTATGGGTCATATGACAGTAAAATGTAATGAAGTATAATGTAATATTGTTTAATTCATGTTTGTGTTAATCGTATGTTCTCATTTTATTGTTTAGAATGTAATGGTGAGGCGGCCCGGTAGTCCAGTGGTTAGCACGTCGGCTTCACAGTGCAGAGGTACCGGGTTCAATTCCAGCTCCGGCCTCCCTGTGTGGAGTTTGCATGTTCTCCCCGGGCCTGCGTGGGTTTTCTCCGGGTGCTCCGGTTTCCTCCCACATTCCAAAGACATGCATGGCAGGCTGATTGGTCACTCTAAATTCTCCCTAGGTGTGAGTGTGGGTGTGGATGGTTGTTCGTCTCTGTGTGCCCTGCGATTGGCTGGCAACCGATTCAGGGTGTCCCCCGCCTACTGCCCGAAGACAGCTGGGATAGGCTCCAGCACCCCCCGCGACCCTCGTGAGGATCAAGCGGTTCGGAAAATGGATGGATGGATGTAATGGTGACTAGTCTGAAGGGAAATGCAAGCGTGCATTTGGAGTTTTTGACTTTTACATATCCTTGACAAAAATTAAGAAATATAAATGGCTATCACTATTAAATTTTCAATTTCACTTATCCTCTTACTGTACACTGCTTCATCTGACAGAGGACTTGGTTCTACTTCATCCATATTCTAATACGGTTGATAATCAAATGTAACATTTTACAAGTGTTTGATATTCTATTTTTATTTTATTTTACGATGTACCATTGGTTTCTATTTTACTAATTGCTCTCATCCTGTGACCTGTATCTGTTTTAATAGTAGTAGATTTACAGTTAAAATGTGTTTTTTTCTGATTTAGATTTTTAATCAGTTTTCAGATGTATTACAGTTGAACATTGAATTTTAACAAATCAAATGAATGTAGTTAAGGTCAATTGCATTGATACTGTATGCCAGTATCATATATGCATTTCAGCATGTAAAATATTACCATTTAAAAATGGGTACGTAAAACAAAAGATTGCATTGTTTTGCTAAAATGAGTTTCATCACATGAAACAGAATAGGTAAATGACAGATCTCTGGTTGATTCAGTGGTTTATCATTCACAACAAGATATTTCAATCGCTGGCTGAATAAGAACTTTCGGTGTGGCGTTTGTTTGCAGCATTGGTGTCAGGGTAGTCACATTTCCTGCCACGATCCAAAACATGTTAGGTTAAATAAAGGCCCTGCTTGTAGGTGAGTGTGAACAGCTGTCTGTTTCAAGGTGCCTGTGCTTGTGATTGAGTGGTTATTTCGGGACCCCTGTCTGAACTCAGCAAGGACAGTCACAGCTCTCCATGAACCTCAACAGGTTAATTATTATCAAAAATTGATGAATGGCTGAGAATCTGCTTTCTACAATGCCATCTTAATCCACACGAGCCTTGACTGTGCTTTCAGAAACCAGTGAATGATGTCAACACTGACATAATTGCATCCACTTTCAGAAACCTTTGTCTCCTTTATATTTAGTTTATTCACATCGGCCTGCATGGGTTTCCTTCGGATACTCCGGTTTCCTCCCACATTCCAAAACCATACATGGCAGGTTAATGGAACACTCTAAATCGTCCCTCGGTGTGATTGTGAGCGCAAAGATCGCTCGTCTGTGTGACCAGCGATTGGCTGGCAAACAGTTCAAGGTGTATCCCGCCTACTGCCTGAGGACAGCTGGGATAGGCTTCGACACGCTCGCGACCCTTATGAGGATAAGCGGATTAAGAAATGGATATATAGTTTTATAAGGAACACAGGCAATTTGTTCTGTCACCAAATGTATGGTGTCGTGACTTGGCCGGAATTAGGTGATTGTTCTTGGTTGTCTTGATGCTTCAAGAATTTAAAATTGAGCTCATGTGGGAAGACGTGTTACCCCATGATCATCAATTTTCAAATAAATCACATGAATTCTAGGCCTGTACCTGGAAGTGGTTCTCAAAGACTTGGTGCTTAATCCTGGTAGCACTACAAACCTGACAACGCTTATTGGCTCTGTCGTAGTGTGTGAGCATTGAAAAATGAACCATTTGCCCTTTGAATATACTGTACACAATTTAATTATTGAAGCTTTAAATGGATTTCACTCTTCAACTTGTGTACTCTGAAACACATTAGATCAAGATGGATCATACGCTGTAAAAAAATCATGGGTTTCAGAGGAAATATATTACAGCACCTGTAATAAATAATGGAAATATAAATTGGGATTGAGGACAAATTTTTGAATGTCATTATCAGGGAGAAAGCTGTGAATATTTTATCATATCTATTTTGGTTCTCCTTGATAGAGGGCGGATGCTGAAGACAAACGGTGTAAAGTTCTTCCTCAGGTGAAGATGGATTGGCTTGTCAGCCTGAGGGATCAGAAGTATCCGATTTGGCAGGACTTTGACAGAAGCAGGCACGCGCACCTCGAGGTGGGTCACCAATGGTTGAAGGTGATGCGGAAAAAAGACAGTACAATTCTCTCGAATATGCTTATAGCAAAATGTACAGACAAAAAAAAGTAAGTGATAAACCCAACCATAACTCATGGTATTAAGGTCCCAGGAAATCAGGAAATTAGTCTTGTATGGGAGAATAGAATATTGTTTTAATGTTAAAAAGGTTATATAGGTACACCAAAAATATTTGACTAAAAGCGTTTCACTTTTGTCATAGAACATCATGACATCTCACTTGAAAACAAATGTCCTTTTCCAGGAGATAATAGAGCAATCTGCATGGTAATGGTTACATTTGGAACGTTTCGTGAGGACTGAGAAGTTTGACAAAGGCGAAATGGACTGTCATGGGTTGGTAATTGTGCTGAGGAAAGCTTAAAATTGCTTCACGTGGACAGCCTAATAGAGCTTTCACAACAGGAATTGGGCAAAGTCAAAACTACAGTTTTGTGGCATTAAACCTCTTTCAAATTCATGTACAGTAGATTGCTGTACGATTATTGTTGGGCCAGTGTTTTCATGACACAAATTTTGATATATATATTAGATTGGCTTTGTTTGGTTTTCTATTTCTGATATACAAGAGACAAAAACATTGCTGAATCTAATACAGTATGTGCATTGCACCAAACAGTATTTTTTTCTCCACAAACAATGAGATTTTGAGCAAAAAAAAAAAAAAGTTAAGTCAGAACCTCAATGGAGATTTCATTGAGATCTTTACTAAAAAAGCACATTTGAGTAAGCCTGGTTTGTCAAAAATGCATGGAACCTAAACTTTGTCCGGCCATCAACATCAAACTGTGCAGAGTCTGCCTTTGAAAAGAAGTCTGATCGTTCTTGCCAGCCTACACATGGAACGCTCTTACTGTTGCAGCTAGCTGCTAGCCACTGATGTTGGTGGCTACAGTTTGTTTTGGTAAGTTAAAGTTTATCCGGTCGGCAACTGGTTAGTGCGTTGACCTCACAGTTCAAAGGGTGTGGGTTCGATCTCGGCTCCGGCCTTCCTGTGTGGAGTTTGCATGTTCTCCCCGTGCCTGTGTGGGTTTTCTCCGGGCACTCCGGTTTCCTCCCACATTCCAAAAACATGCATGGTAGGCTAATTGAACACTAATTGTCCCTAGGTGTGAGCGCGGATGGTTGTTCCATATTATGTGTGCCCGACAATTGGTTGGGAACCAGTTCAGGGTGTCCCCCGCCTACTCCCCGAAGACATTTGCCAATGTCTTCGGGAGTAGACATCACCCCCTCCTTCTCGGCCATAGACTGATAAGCCAGGGCTGTCTCCATGAGGTGACATTGACGTAGCAGCTGTGGTCTGACACGCCGACACAACCAGACAATCACATTCGCATACACTCCCTTGTATCACCGCCTTCATTGTTTATGTCTTGTGACCTGTTGTAATTGTCATATGCTTGTGCTGGGGTTTTTTGCCTAACTCAAACTATCCTCAAAATGAGGATAGTTCGAGCGTGTTTTTTTTTTCTCCCCCTCTCCCTCCCTTGTGGTTTCTTCCGACTTCTGGGCTGAGCGAACGTTGGCGCATTTGGCTGCTGCTGCTCAACCCGTTTGGTGTTTTGTTCCTGATTGTCAAGTATCCTTGGGTGTCTTGAAAGGCGCTTATAAATAAAATGTATTATTATTAATGAAGTCAGCTGCAACGCCACCATGCGCTGCCATGAACTTCAAAATAAAAATGAACCAAGGTACTGATGTCGGTGTATTACTATATTTGGGGAGATTTTATTGAGAAGTTGCCCTTATCACCACATTGGTGGCATGTTACCGTTGTGCGCAGCAATAACAGCTGTTGATGCTGCTAGCTTGACTTGTCTTCCCGACGATGCACACAAATAAATGGGTCCTCAAGGCAGAAAATCATTCTCAAGCATCTGATCCGCCAATAAACGAAGAGATGAAGAAGTAAGAGATGAAAAACTCTTCCAGAACTGCAACACCTAACGAAAATCTCATTTTGAATACGTAATTTCAGCTGGACGCATTACTTGGTTCAGTTTTCTTATTTGAAAAACATTATTTCACCATTCGCCAGTTCATCACGATAGTAATGATGATGCAGTGACGTTGTGACGGACCAGTGAAACTTACTAACGGTCCTAAAATAGCGGTGACCATAGCAATTAATTGTAATGTATTTATAGTATATAGTTTAAATGAGCTCAAAGTATTTCCAAAACATACCGTTGGAGTTATTAATTGTATTTCCTATTTATTCTGGATTGTAGCTTTTACAGTGTGTTCACACAGTGGCTGCTTAATAGAAGTCGTGAGAGACCACCTTTGATTCAACTGGGGTGCTACAATAAGATCTTGACCCAAGCTGAGTAAAAGCTAAACCCATGTTCAGCATCAAGATCCCAGTAAAAGCCACTCCCGCAAGATGCCAGCTACACAGCTCCAAAGACATTTCTCATTCGATGGCCAACTGCATTGTCCCATCATCAACATAGAAGTCATGGAAAAGAGAACATATGGATGGCCTCCAGGTTGATGAGGAAGAGGAACCATAATTAGCCAAAGGAGACCCGCAGAAAAGATAAAAAACATGTCAGATGGAGGAAGTGTACAGAAAGATAAAATGGCAGTCACTAAAGCATTATCAAGGCTGTGCGTGAGCAGCTTTCAGGCATGGGTGACTATGACATTGACAAAGTAAAAATACAGGACATCTCATGGAGCTTCTCAAATCAGACCACGGCCAATCCATCTACACTTCCTCCGAAACCCTCTCAAGTCAGCAATCCACTGCCAGTAAGTTATAGTCTGCCAAATCAGGCTGCAGCAGAGTTAGCCCAAAGGAAGTAGAGTATGAGGTTCTAATACAAGAGGAGAAACAGAAATAAGGGATTCGTCTTTTAGAGGAAACACAAAGAAAGGAACTTGAAAAGTTTTGGATTTCTCTGTGAAGACCTTTCGGTGTGGAGTTTGGGCTCCCCTGTATGAATTTCATTTTTTTCCTCAGGGTTCTCCAGTTTCCTATTGGTCCAAAAGCATGCGTTTTATCATGTAATAAGACACATCACCGAATAGTTGTCTCTTCCTCCTATTATTATCATTTTTGCAGTGTCAAGACATATACTTAGACGGGTGGCTCTACAGTAAGTTGGCTCCGTTGGCTATGTACATACAGTAATATGTAAAAATGTTTATACTGTCTGCAAGGACAACACCTTTTACTATCCGTCAAATGAACAGCATGAGCCACTGAACTGCCACTCATGGAACGCTGCTTCCCCCACAAGGTACTTTTTCTCATCTGCTGACATTCATGCTCATCTGAAAAGCTGCACACACAAGCTTTATTCAAGTTTGACAACCAACAGGGAGCTGAAGCAGTGACAAAACAGATCAAATGGTGCAACAAACTCACCAGAGACCAATGAAATGACCTGTGCCGGATCAACATTTTAGTGGGGTTAATGAACTGATACAAAGCACAAGGGCCATGCAGAAGACCCAAGGAGATCTTATTAGGTTGCTATGATACAACTGTATGGTGCTGTTTTAGAGAGTAATTAATACACAAAATCATTGCTAATCAATCATTTGATCTCAGTTCAGACTTGTCACTTAAAGGCATTCAGAGTAGGGCGTAATTATGGCACTGTTTTGTCTCAAATATGCAGAGGACATAAACCCTCTACACATCGGCAAGTTTTTGTAATGTAAAACATGGAACAGTATCTATAATTTCTGAACGTCTTCCACGTTTTATGTGAAATATAACTCGTACAGTTGCATATACAGTGAGCAAAAATAATACAAATGGGGTTACCAAATCTACAGGATACCCTTTCAGAGTCTTAAAATTGATCCAAACACATAATGTTCTTCCTTTCCACAATTTTGTGAAGCGCATGTTGAGTAGCCTCAAAACCTATTGATGTCTTTGCTCATAAAGTTGTTGTTGATGTTGTTTTCGGACAAAAATAGTCTTTTGGGCATGAATACTGGAAAAAGGCTTCGAGGCACATTGTTGGATGTTCTGATGGGTTGAAGAGATCACAAACAACAAGAACAAATGTAAAACAATAAATGCATCAAATAAAAATGAAGGTCATGCTTGCCTGACGGTGATTGTTTACTCACACCACACCTTGTGGCAAATAGTCAGATGTTGAGTTTGTCTGACAAATCTCTCTGACATAAACACAAGATCACACCATGCTTACCTCCCTGTATCCGTGGATACACGATGTGCAGCTTTACTTATACAAAACTGTCGGAGAGGTATTAAAGTAATGTTTATTAGTGTGGTCGCAGTTAACAGAGTAGAACTGTACTGCATTATATTGAGGCTCTGTCAAATATTTACCCCAATTTCTTACATGAAAGTAAATAAATAAATAACAGTTCAGGGTATGATGTAGTACACTTGAAAACAACAACTGCAAACTTCAACTATGAAATAGCAGTGTTCAAAAAACATCCCTCTAAACGTGTCAATCAAAAGTAAACAGAAACTGAACACTCACCAGAATATTGGATGTACTGAGTCTTCACAGCTTGACATGAACTTTTTTGTTCATCAGCCCCTCTGGCTTGTGGTTTCCCTGACCACTAGCCGCATTTTAAATAACCTCAGTTTTTTTTTTTATAAAAAAAAAAAAAAGTGCAATGGGGGTTATGCACAATCAAATTCCGTATTCAGTAAAAAAGGTCCAAGCACTTCTCTGCAATGTTCGGCAGAGCCCAATGGTAGGAGTCTGGCACTTCATCCACCCTGGACAAAACATAAGTTGAATCATTCCATTTACCATTTTAATCGCATTACATTATTCATCCGTTGGACTATGATGGGCCTTTTTTTAGGGGAAGGGGGAGGGTCAAAATCTGCCGGTTTGATAACATACATTTCATGCCACAAAAGGACAAGCACTACTTTATGATGTTAGCAGGTTCATTAAAATCCATCTTTCCCCATTTGCCCAGAGCGTCTTTTGTGATGATAAGTGTCATATCACCACCTTTCTTTACTTTAATTGAGGCTCTACACTGAGTTTACACATGAACTGCAGCAGAGGAAATCCATTCAGATAAATACAACTTGTGTTGATCAACTTGGCATAGCTGAGGTTCGATCTGTGTCAAACAAAATTGCGTTAGGTTTACACTCGACTTTCCACTAATCTGATTGGCTTTATCAAATCGGCTAATATTTAGCATTTTCTTGTTAATTTTGTGATTGAACATAATTTCCTCATTCACTTTTGATTGGCTCCACAAAATAGTCCAGCCAAAGTGTTTGCCGCATAACAGTTAGCTGTGGAGGGCCACCCCAAATTAATTTTGGCCACAATTTACAGATTTTGGTGCTACCTGTCAATAGGTAACCGATGGATTAACTTTGTTTTGCAATACGGAGATGCTGCTCTACCCAGTTTACTTAATGGTATGATACTGAAAATACAGAACCCCATCAAATATCAAAAGTATTGATATTTAAATTTGGGAATAAGTCTGAAAGGAATGGAACACACAATTCAACATTCCTTTTCTTTCGTTCTATTAGGCAGCGTATCTAACCATTAAAAGTACAATTATCCTGCGATTGGCTGGCAACCAGTTGATGGTGTCCCCTGCCTACAGCCCGAAGACAGTTGGGATATCTTCCAGGACGCCCGCGACCCTCGTGAGGATAAACGGATTACAACTTTGATGGATGGATCGATGGTACAATTCAATCAATCAGATGCCACTGACATTTGCAATTTTAATATTTATACACTCAGCCAAATAGAATGAAGGAAAATTAAATTTGAGTCTTGAGTTGATTTAATAGTAGAGGAGGCATTGCCAGCTCAAACAATATCGATACCAACATGACACTCCAGCAGGTGCAATGGCTGTTTCGTCACAGCATATTTTGTGCTGTAGTTTTGTCTTTGGTGTTGTCATACTAAAATACACACACTCTATGTAGATTATTCAGGACGTTTACCATTACACTGTGAAAAGGCATACATACATACAGAAAGCGATTTAAAGCTGCAACGCCAGACCACGGTGATTCAGTGCCAATGACACTGGTTGACTGATGATTTTCCAATTTCTCTATGAGATCAAATCAGCTCGCCAGTCAGGGGTCTACTGAAGTAAACAACTGCTCGTGTGATGCACTGATGTCACACACATCAAAGTCCAACATTTGAATCACATTTAATATATATTATATATTATAGGTGTTAGCCATTGAAGTTTCCACTGTATCTTTTAGGGAGCAGAATAGTGAAGAGAAGCTTCATATGATAATGCATTGATTTTATATTTAATCTGTTACTGAAATGTAAAGCCTCAATTGCCCCATTCCTCTGTGGGAATCCTTTCAATATGCTGCTTGAGTCGAAGAACAATGATTGGCACTTAAAACAGAAATATATTTCTACTTTTTGAATAATTGACAAACCGATCAGTTTTTGAAATCCACTAAACAGAAAGTATTAAATACAATAAGTCGTTCCCATAAGAGTTGGAAATTGAGTATTCAATAAAATGTTTGGTAAGGGTGTCTGCATTCTATTATGTGCTTCTAAAAAAGCTGAATTAATTGACATGAAAAAAAAAATACAAAGCACTTTTTGCAAATATGAAGTGGTCCCATGCATTTTACGCTTACCCTCAGGTCAGGTCGTGTGGGCGCCAGCCCAAACAGATGAGCCCGGACTTCACTTTCCCCTCAGTTCAGAGAGAGTTAGACTTCTCCAGCGAGTCTCGGGTCTTCCCCGGGGCATATTTCTGGAGAGATGTGCCCAAATAAACTTGGAGGACTTCCAACCAGATGCTCCACCTGCCTCATTTGGCTCCTGGATGACAGAGCTTATCATTGTATGTCTAAGGGAGTGCCCAGACATTCTGCAAATGAAACAGCTTGGATGTGTGATCTTGTTCTTTTGGTCACAACAGGTATCAACAGCTTGTAACCATGGGTGAGGTTGGGAACTTAGGTTGACCAGTATATCAGGACCGACCACTTGATGGCATCTTCTCAGACTATCTGAGTCAAGACAACACCAGGTCGTGATGAGTCTTTTGGCCTAGCTCAGTCTTCACCGTGGTCGACCGATACAGAGTCCGTATCACTGCAGACGTTGCACCAATCGGGCTGTTGATCTCTGGCTCCTTTTTTTCCTTCTCTTGTGAACAAGTCATCCAAATTCTACAAATATCTAACCCTCCCACCCAGAGAAGAAACTTTTCTGGCTGACAACCATCCATCCATCCATTTTCCGATCTGCTTGATCCTCACAAGGGTTGTTGGGGATGCTGGAGCCTATCCCAGCTGTCTTCGGGCAGTAGGCGAAGTACACCCTGAACTGGTTGCCAGCCAATTGCAGACCGCGAATACAATACATAATAAAAAAAGGTTTCTAATGACAAAATTGAACAAAGAACGTGGCTATAGGACTATGAAGCGTGATCTTGAAGGTTTAGAGATTTCAGGCACTTGGTATGAGGGCATGAGCTAGGCAGAAATAATCCAATAAATTGTCGGCGGGGCAGTCTTTTAAAAGCAGGTGATGATGAGGATAATAATGATCAGGTGCGGAACTGGAGGAAATGTCCTCCGATCATGCCTTCCAGCAAAATAAAACAGACAGAACCATGACACTCTGACTTTCTTACAAGGGACAATTCCAGAGTGGAATACAGTCCAACCTGTCTGAAGAGGACTGGTTCTGTGGCCCAACCTCTCGACCTAGCACACTAGATCTATCTTCTTCCCCTGCCAGAGAGTCACTGCTTATCCCTAGAGCCATCTGGAGCAAAGAATCAGATGGCCAGGGTCCCCACCTTTGGACACAACCCAGCTCAAGCTGCATTTGACCCCTTGACCTGTCCCACAAGTGTTTAGCCCCGATGCTTTCTTTTTGGTCTGAGCCCAGCCGGGCCTTATTGCTGTAGGCCTGACCACTTGGTGTTTGCCCTCAAGGCCTGGCTCCAAATGGCTGCACCGACAACCCACATAAAAGTGAAAGATGCCCACTATTTTTCTTTATCATGAGGTGTGTTCCCAGTCATAGACCGACCTCTCACCTAGGATGTCTAAATTTGAGGAACTGATGGTAAGTCTATGAAAAATCAAGCAGTCAGCCAAGATGAGAAGATGTGACGCTTAGTGCTTCAGACAAGGTTAATGACTTCTGTCAGGCATGATTTAAATCAGGGGGCCCAAACGTTGGTCCTTGAGGGCTGCTTGGATGCATTTTTTCTTCTCTTTCTGCTGCAACACACCTGATTCAAATGATGAGGATCGTTATCAAGCTCCTGCAGAGCTTGCTGATGAGCTGATCATTTGAATCAAATGTGTTGCAGCAGGAGAGGATGGAGAACATGCAGGAAAGCGGCCTTTGAGGACCGGAGTTTGAGACCGCTGATTTCAATTGTACCCCTAGTTGCAGTAGCTGCTGAACTCTCTTCGCTCAGTATGACCCTGGTTTTATTCATCATTCATGAGATTGTTGTGAAAAAGAGAAGAATGTTAGGTATTCTCACCCATAACCATGAAAATGTATGTAATGTAGGCATTCCTTTTTCAGAAGACGACAATCTGTTTGGGATTATTAATTAGTTTGGATTTCGAATGTGATGATGTCATCTATCCACACCAGCGTCCAAGTGTCACCACTGGAAAAGAAGTTTGTTTTCAGCCAAATGAAATAGTTAAATCAACACTCAACCTCAATCTAGCAACTGTTCTGTCCTTGGTCAAGTCAAATTTATTTATATTGCCCTGAGAGGGGAAATCTACCCTAAAGTGGTCTTTTACAATACAATCTATCAATCAAAAGAAGGATCCATGGGAACGTTGCTTTATAGCTGCAGCTGTTGTGAAAGCGCTATATAAATCTGGATATATTGTATTGTAACATTTTATAACATTCAGCAAAACTTTTTGACCCATAAAAATGAAGTCAATTCAATTCAGCAAAACATTGTTCAGCGACAAATACGCCTCTGTACTGTGTTTTCACGGTTAAAAGGAGCTTTAGTCACATCAAGGTAAAATGTACCCTCTGATGCCTCCTGGTTCAACAATTTGACATCAGCACTTTAGTGCTGCATGACATAGAAAACGGCACTGCTTTCCAACTAAAATGTTTTTCCTGACAGACGTCAGCTGAAAAGTACGGCTGTGCCGGTTTTGTCAGCATGGCCATGCATAGCTGTTTCCATTAATGTCACAGAGATTGCTCCAATATATCCTTCTGCTTAGTCTCAGCCTGTATAACTTCTATTTGCAACCTAAAAGACTTCAACATTTCATACAACTCGCTCACGCTATGGTGTGTTTATGTCTTATAGGACAGCAATCCCCACCAACCATCCCCAATCCCCACCTGCACCTCAATCATCACCCAGTCACATGAGGACACCTTCATATATCCTTGTCCTGGAATGCCACAATGTTTTAGCGCATTGGAAAAGTGTTTAGCGGTGTCACCTCGCGGCAAGTACCTTCGGTGTCCAAGAAAAATGATTGTTGAGATGAAGGCTATAAAATGGCCAGGCTGTGAATGTGCTTGTGAATGATTATCTGACTGTTGTTGTCATCCCTGTGACAGTCAGCAGTGATAGGCTCCTCCTGTGTCTCTGGTTTTGAGAAAGCAGTGTCGAACAAGAAAAAGACTGATAGAAACTTTTGGACATGTTCATTGAATGTATTTTGTATGGTGACCAATACATAACTAACAAAAATAGTGTTGCACTCTCTTAGACAACAATTATTTGATTTGATATCCTTAATTCGTACATGACTTTACAGTATGTAGGGTATGTAAAGGCTACACGGATGTTTTATGGGTTATTAAGACCACATTCATAGTCGCAATGAGAGCCAATTTAAAATAAGGAACACAAAATTGTAATTCTATCAGGGCGCATTGCAATCTGTAAATGAATCCCTCTCTGAAAAAGAGGGGTGGTGTACCAGATCTCATTGTCATTCTCATTTAAATTGTGTGATAGCAGGTGGATTTTCATATTTCCGGAACTTGGACATTTAGAAATACAAGTTATAGTCATTATAATTAATAAAAATCCGATTAGAGCAGGCATTTTTCACTCAGAGGCCAATACCGGCTGTGCCAGCACACATTACAAGGCTGCACCCAAAGCACATGGGAGACAAATTGGATTCAAACCCCAATCTCTCAATAAGTCACTTGACTGGGCCTTTGATTGGGTTTATAAATCACTTGCACATAGTGAGGGAGAGATGGCTGAACAGACACTGAGACTCCATCCAGGTGTGAGCAGCCGTGCTTTGCAAAGTAAGTGTGCTGATACCCAAGCTTGGTTAAGAATAGAATATATTTCACTGTAACCAAACTTAATCACCTGGTTTTGACTCATTCAGGAAAGAAAATCATTAGATTCCTGGGTGTAGCTTTTTAGAGCCTTCTTGTCCATCTGTTTTCAATTCCTATCCAAGTGGTGCTTGAAAACAAAAGCCTTGAAACATACACGAGTGTATTGGGTGAATGAATGGCCGGTGTTCAAAAGATATGTGTGTGTTTTAATTTGAGTATCTCGCACTGGATGTACAAGTTTCATGATAATCAAAATGGAATGGCCCAATTCTTCCCTTCAGGTCAACGTGACAGGGATCCCAAAAGAAGACAGAATTTCACCTTGTGGGACCAATTTGATCTCATCTCACAAGTAGTTCCACTTTTTATGCCTTCAACAAGATGCAAGTAAGAGAGGAGCTACTGCACATTAAGCTCAAAGGCCGGCACGGATGAGGTGTGTGTAATTGAACTTAAAGCCCTTGCTCACACTGACAGCCAAAATCAGATTTTTACCCCATCCAAATTAAAACTAATACCATATTCAGGAAGTAGTTTCATATACAATTTGAATAGGATGCAGCTCATTCTGATCAGCTCTAAACATAAAAATCCATTTTGACTGTCCATGACGCCACTCTACCTGACCCAAGACCTAATGCACCAAGCAGAGCACAGTCAAAGTGTGATTCAGTAAAGAACGGAAGCAAACACAGCGGTCCCTGGACAGAAGAAGTAACATGTAGTCTTATTGGTCAGGGGCCACAGTAGCCAGGCATCGTGGGAAAAAAATGTAGCCCATAGAGAATGTTGTATCTAAGTTCATACCTGATCTTGTGTCTTATGTTCAGCCATGCTGCTGTGAGCAAGTGGGTCACGGCACACACGGTACATCGTCTCCTTTGAGGTACTGCACACATTCGCTGATGCTCCCTCAAAATTAAGAAACAGTGTGTCGCGAAACTTGCATTGAATCAGCTTCTCTTGACGCTCAATTATTTTGCAGCTCTACTCCCAGCACAAACATACAGAGCAGGAATGCAGCACCAAAGAATTCCATGTTTTTCTCTATTTATGGGCTTGTGCTCTCGTGTGCCACCATTATCATTTCTGTCAAATGTGAACATTGATCATTGTCGATGTGTTTACAGAATATACTTCACTTGCAAAAAGTACAATCTGAATACGATGCGCCCCAAACAAAAAAATTAGTCCCTTTTTGATCCGGGCCAACCAAATAACGTATTTTTAAATACGGTCGTCAATACAACGCATTGCAAGCACCTTATTTGAGGATCATGCAACTTTAATTGAGAGGCATGCATTCCTCAAATCAAGACCTCGACTGGTAATTGACAGTTTGAGAACATTTGCTTCCTCAGCAGCATGCAACATATCAACGTGTCCCATTTTCTTTGACAAAATGTGATTCAGCAGTCTTATTGCCTGAAGCAGTGGCAGATGTACCACTTTAAAGATACAAATTCCTGAAGGAATATACAGAGCAAGCAACTTAAACCATGTGTCCAGGGTCTGTTCTCTTGAGACCAAAAAAGTGCACTTGTAAGTCTATTCTTGGATGTCAGCCTTCTTTCAGTCTCTATTTGAACATAAGTGACAATTGAAGCACTGTGCCGATAGATGACTATGCTGTTGGCATTCTTGCCTATTTCAGTATTAATAATAATAATAATAATACATTTTATTTGAAAGCGCTTTTCATCATACTCAAAGACGCTTTACATGAGCTTAAAACAGGATAAAAATGTGCATTTAAAAACAAGCATACATAATTTACAAAAACACATTTAGATGAACAAATGGCAAAAAATGGGTAAAAGAGATTAAGAGGTGTTGAAAGCATTGCGGAACAGGTGAGTTTTAAGAGATGATTTGAAGGATTGTAGGTCAGTACAGTTGCGGAGGTGTTGTGGTAGAGCGTTCCAGAGGGTGGGGGCGGCAACAGAGAAGGCTCGGTCCCCCCAGGTTTTGAGCTTGGCCACGGGGATGGCGAGGAGGTTTGTGTTTGAGGAGCGGAGGTTGCGGGAAGGAGTGTATTGGTAAAGAAGATCGGAAAGGTAGGAGGGGGCCTGCTTGTGAAGGGCTTTATAGGTGAGTAGGAGGAGTTTATATTGAATACGCTGGGGAACGGGGAGCCAGTGGAGGTTTTTAAGGACGGGGGTGATGTGATCACGAGTGCGGGTGTGGGTGAGTAGGCGGGCGGCAGCATTCTGGATGTACTGTAGTTTATTGAGGAGTTTGGAGGTTGTACCGTAGAGGATGCTATTGCAGTAGTCAAGGCGGGAGGTGATGAAGGCGTGGATGAGGGTTTGAGCAGCGTTGAAAGAAAGAGAGCGGCGGAGACGAGAAATGTTTTTGAGGTGGAAGAAAGCAGTTTTGGTGATTTGGGTGATGTGTTGGTCGAAAGAGAGGTTATTATCAAAAAGGACACCAAGGTTGCGACAGTGAGAGGAGGGGAACAGGGTGCAGTTGTCAATAGTGAGGTTAAAGTTGGAGGCTGTTTGGGTGAGGGACCGAGGACCGATTATTAGCAGTTGAGATTTAGTGCAGTTAAGAGTGAGAAAGTTTGTTTGCATCCAGGATTTGATGTCTGAAAGACAGTTAGACAGGGTGGAGTGGGTTGTAGGGGTAAATGATTTGGTGGATATGTACAATTGGATGTCATCAGCGTAGCAGTGGAACTGGAGACCATGATGGCGAATGATTTGGCCGATGGGTAGAAGGTAGAGAATGAAGAGAAGAGGACCAAGCACAGAACCCTGGGGGACACCTTGGGACAGTGGGGCAGTGTAGGAAGAGCAGTTGTTGATGTGTATGAATTGTTTCCTGTCTGTGAGATATGAGTGAAGCCAGGTGAGGACTTTGTCAGTGATGTTTAGGGATTGCAGGCGAGAGAGTAGGATGGAGTGGTTGATGGTGTCGAAGGCAGCTGTAAGGTCAAGAAGGATGAGGATGGAGAGTAGGCCGGAGTCAGAGGCAAGGATGAGGTCATTGGTGATTTTGAGGAGGGCTGTTTCAGTGCTGTGTTGTGTGCGGAATCCAGATTGAAATTGTTCGAAAAGTTGGTTATTGTCTAGGTAGGTTTTAATTTGAGATGCGACAACACGTTCTATGACTTTGGACAGAAAGGGGAGGTTGGAGATGGGTCGAAAGTTGCTCATGATGTCAGGGTTGAGTCCGGGTTTTTTGATGATGGGGGTTACAGCAGCCAGTTTGAGTGAGGAGGGGACATAGGCAAGGTTGAGGGAGGAGTTGACAATGTTCATGACGAGGTGGGAGATGGTGGGAAAGCAGAGCTTGACGAAGGTAGATGGAATGGGATCCAGTGTGCAGGTGGAGGAATTCATTGTTGAGATGATATTGGTGAGTTTGGCTATGGAGACAGGTGTGAATTCAGAGAGAGGTGAAGTAGTTGGAGTGATGGATGCTGGTAGTAAGGGAGGGGGGACGGGAGAGGTGGTGAGTGAACTGTAGAGGATGTCGATTTTGGATTGAAAGTAGGAAAGGAATGAATTGCATTTATCAACGGTAAATGAGGTTGAAATATTGTCGCTGGGTTTGAGGAGTTTGTTGACGGTGGAGAAGAGAGCCTTTTGGTTGTTGGAGTCAGTGTGGATGAGGTTGGAGTAGTAGGTGGAACGGCTGGAGTCGAGTGCGGTCTTGTACAACTGAAGGTGATCGGTGTAGGCGAGGAGGTGAACGGTTAAACCAGATTTTTTATAGAGTCTTTCTAGCTGGCGTTTTCGGGTTTTAAGTTTGCGGAGTTCTGGGGTGTACCAGGGGGCTGAGTGAGTGAAGGAGACAGATTTGGTTTTGATGGGGGCGAGTTGATTAAGACAGGAGGAGAGAGTGCTGTTGTAGTGGTTGGTGAGAACAGTGGGGTCATGGGACAGTGGAGGAGGTAGTATGGACAGGTGGTTGAGGACAGAGGTAGAAAAGTCAGTTGGGGAGATGGATTTGAGGTTCCTGAATGATATGGTGCGCTTTTCCTTGGGAAGGGGGGTAGGGAGGTGGAGGTTCAGAGTGATAGCCAGATGATCGGAGATGTTGAGGTTGGTGCTAGAGAGTTTTTCAATGGTGAGACCGGTGGAACAGACCAAGTCCAGAGTGTGACCGTGGGTGTGGGTGGGGAAGTTGACATGTTGAGTGAAGTTAAGGCAGTCCAAAAGGTCCAGAAATTCAGAGGCATGTTTGCAGTAGGTGTTATCAATATGGAAGTTAAAGTCGCCAAGAAGCAGAGTGAAAGGTGAAATAGGTAAGAGCTGTGTGACAAAATCGGAGAAGTCTGAAAAAAATGATGGGTTAAATTTCGGGGGACGGTAAATGACAGCAATGACCAAGGGGGAGGGACCAGGGAATTTGAAGGTGATATGTTCAAAGGACTCAGTGGGTGAGGTGGATATAGTGCTGATTTTAAACTCTGTTTTGTGGACTGATGCCACCCCACCACCTCGGCTAGTGAGGCGGGGCTTGTCGATGTAGGTGTAACCAGGTGGGGTGGCTTGGTTGAGTGAGAAGTAGTCCAGGTGTTTGTGCCAAGTTTCGGTGATAAAGAGGAAGTCCAGGTTATTGTCAGTTATGAATTCGTGTAAAACGAGTGCTTTGTTATTGAGTGAGCGGGTGTTAAATAGAGCCAGTTTGAGGATTTTGTGATGTCTGGGTAACAGTGAGGATTGGGGGAGTGGGCGGAGATTGGTGCTTGACATTTTAAAATATTTTCTCTTGTTATTGTAGTAGTGAGGGTGTCTGGCTGTGATGATGGATTGAATGGGGTAAATGGCAGCAGGATGAGACAGTGACAACTGGGGCCTGTAGGGGGGACTATGGCAAGTGGAAGTGCTGTGTGTTGTTAATGTGGAGGAAGGGGAAGGTGGAGGTGTGTGATTTGCGACTAGTCAGCTTGTGGAGTGGTGGACAGCATGCTGGAGATTTGCTGCCAGTATTCTGCTGCCAAGTTTGTTGGGGTGAAAACCGTCCGCCTTTAAAAGGGATGGACGGCGCCAAAATGTATTAAAATTGTCAATAAAGCCCACGTTGTGTGTCCTGCAGGCAGTTTGGAGCCAGGTGTGGAGGCTAAGAATGCGGCTGAAAATGCCCATGCCACGATGCGGAGAGAGTGGGCCGCTGATGAAAATTGTTTTCCCGGTCGTGTTGAGGAACTGAAGAAGTTTGTTGAAGTGACCTTTGGTGATTTCTGACTGCCGGTGGGATGCATCAACGCAGCCAACATGTACAATAATTCTATGGACAGATGGTTGGAGTGAATGAAGCAGGCTGGGGAGTTTTGCGAGGATGATGGGAACAGTGGCTCCGGGGAAGCAGTGTGTTGTTGCGTTGAAGAACCGGAGGTTTCGGGTTATGGAGTCGCCAACAATCAGGGTGGTGGGAGGAAAAAGGGGGCGAAGTGGGCAGGCAGGGGTGGGTGAAGGCAGAGTGGGTCTTGGCGTAGGTTTAGTCAGTGGCGGTGAAGTGGAGGGGGAAGTGCACAGGAGACCAGGGACACTGCGCTGCGGGGCCGGAGTGAGCTGAGGGATAGAGCGGCGGTGAGCAATGGAGGAGAAGGGGTGGACAGGATTATCTGAAGAAGGGATCTGAGTGGAGGGTTTCATTTTGGACTGTGTGGTGAATGGTGAAGAAGTTGTCGGCACTCCAGCAAGAGGAGGGAAATCACGAAGATTGAGGATGTCAAAGGTGTTTCTCAGCTGGATATTGGACCGCAGGGGGTGGTTAGGATATGTGTCTTTCCCACTGCGCTGAACCAGGGACCCGGACACAGGCTCGTGGGGGGTGGAGCTGGACCTGGGCTTGGCACCAAGTCGTGTCCAGGTGTCATCTGGATCGGCAAGTGGCAGGGAGTCTTCAGGTGCGGGGTCGGGAGTGGTGGCCTTGTCACTTGCGGGAGAAGCAGGTTTGGCGGCAGCAGCTGTGTCGGTGAAAGATGGAGACTCTGGTTGTCCAGGACCAAAGATGATTGTGTCCATCTGCAGCTCAGCATCATGGATATGGTGGAGAGTGGAGATTATCTGCTCCAGTTCAGCAATCTTCTCAGCAAGAAGGATGCAGCTGCTGCAGCCGGTCGGAGAGACAAGAGGAGGCATGCGTAGAGTGTGGTGTAGATCGACTGGTGTTTTGGCTAGCAGCGGGTGGTTTGGCTAGCAGCGGGTGGTTTAGCGGGTTGTGCATTCATGCATCACTTCCGGGTGAGAGGACGCAGGCGTTTATGTCGCCGCTTCTCACTTCGAGCTCTGCTAAATTCAGATCTTGGATCTGATTTTTCTCTTGCCCCTCTGCTTGGACTATGGGCACTGTGACTGATACAATCTGAATCATTATGCAATCTGATCAATCCAACGCCATCATAATTTAGTTCACGGGCTAACGCCGGTAGCTTGTTTATGCTAACCGGCTGTCACCGGCTGTCACCACACCGGCTTTCCTCCCTCGACATGGCGCGCAAAAACTTCCTCGCCCCACCTGCTCTTAGATCCATACTCCCGATGTTCTGCCGTCATCCAGTGGCAGGACTGCTGCAGTATTCTGTCGTGGATCTTCTCCGGATCCGGTGGATTGCACCGGAGCCTCCGCCATCGGAGCTGCACCACCACCCGGACATCGCTCGCCTGCCTCGACGTCGCTACATCCACCGCGGTCGCGCAGACATGTCGAGCACAACCACTCCGGCTCAATCAACTCGACCTGGTCCACTTCTCGACGCCCTCCGAGAAACTCCAGCCGCATCATCAACCACCATGCATTAGCCCGCCTGGCTAGGTCGGCTAACAGCATTGTTGCTGTCAGACACGACACCTCCGCCGTCAACTTTGGTCTGCTGAACATCCGCTCACTCACGAGCAAAGGACACCTCATCCAAGACGTCCTCGCCGACCACCAACTCGACTTTTTAGTTTTAACAGAAACATGGCAACAGACGAACGACTTTTCTGCGTTGAATGACTCAACTCCTCCCGGCTTTTTTTACATTTGCCGTCCCCGTGGCAACGGCCGTGGAGGAGGTCTCGCAGTTATCCACCGCGAGAAATGGAAAGTCCTGCCCGTCTCCGTTCCTGCACCAAACACTTTTGAATGCCTGTCTTTAAGCTCCCTGGACCCTCGCCTACCATCATCGCCACAGTTTATCGCCCCCCAAGCCACATAGCGATTTTATCAGTGAATTCTCCAGCCTAATCACACTCCTATCCACTCTCACGGAAAATTTAATTTTGCTGGGAGATTTCAATATTCACATGGACAACCTTAACCTGCCACTCACCAGAGACTTCACATCCTGTCTGGAGAGCCTTGGGATACATTGTCTCATCGACTTCCCCACCCCATCAAAGGCCACACTTTGGACCTGGTTTGCTGCTCTGGTCTCTCCCCCTCCAAGCCTACTGCTGATGCTCTTCCTGTTACTGACCATTTCCTCCTCACCTTTAACACCATACTCCGCCTTTCTACAATCAAACCCCCCGCCTCATTACTTTTCGTAACACTAAAAATATCAATATTGACACCCTCTGCTCCATTATCGACCGTTCCCTGCTCCCAGTCACTCTTTCAAACCCGGACAACCTCATCACCCACTACAACACCTGCCTCACAAATATTCTCAATTCTCTTGCCCCCCTGAAAACCAGGACTGCTTCATTCTCCACATCTGCCCCCTGGTTCACACCTGCTCTTAGGTCCATGAAATCAAAAAACCGCCAACTTGAGCGTCTCTACAAGAAAACCGGTCTCACCATCCATAAGGACATGTACACCACCCATATCACCCAATACAAGGAACAAATTGCACAAATCAAATCCAGCTACTACTCCAGCCTCATCCTTTCCAACGAAGGAAACTCAAGAACTCTCTTCTCTGTCATGAACAAAATCATCCAGCCACCTAACTCCCTCCCCCTCCACCTGTACTCCACAGCAACCTGCAACTCCATAATGGATTACTTTAACGACAAAATCCTCAAGATTCACCATCACCTCCTCAAAACCTGCCAGCTCCCTCCCCATCTGAACCTTCTTTTCCTTGTCACCCCTTTTCCAGTTTTGTCACACCCACGACCACTGAAATATCCAACTTCATTCACAAATCCAAGCCCACCACCTGTCAGCTCGATCCCCTCCCTTCATCCCTCGTCAAATCCTGCCTCCCTTCCCTGCTTCCTATCATATGTGCCATTATCCACTCCTCACTTTCTTCTGGAATTGTCCCCTCACTTTCAAAACCGCTGCTGTTACCCCCATATTGAAAAAACACGGCTCAGACCCCAATAACTTTGACAACCTCCGCCCCATCTCCAACCTTCCATTCATTTCCAAAATTCTCGAAAAAACTGTTGCTGCTCAACTCGACTCCCACCTATCCCTCCACTCTCTTTATGAACTTTTCAGTCTGGTTTCCGCCCCCCCGCCACAGCACAGAGACTGCCCTAATCCGAATTGTCAACGATCTTCTCATAGCATCTGACTCTGGTTTAGCATCCATCCTCATCCTCCTAGACCTGAGTGCCGCCTTTGACACCATCTCTCACCCTATCCTCCTCAATAGACTCTCCTCCATCGGTCTTTCCCACACTCCCCTCAGTTGGTTTCATTCCTACCTCACCGGCCGCACTCAGTTTGTCCAGCTCAAATCCTTCACTTCAAAGCCCTCCCCAGTCACCTCAGGTGTACCCCAGGGATCTGTCCTCGGGCCCCTTCTCTTTATCATCTACCTCCTGCCTCTTGGTCATATCCTCCGCAAATTTAATATCCACTTCCACTGCTTTGCTGATGACACCCAGCTCTACCTTTCCTGTAAGCCAAACTCCATCCTCCACCCTCCTCCCTTACCTCTTGCCTCTCCGAACTCAAAACATGGTTCACGACAAACTTTCTTAAATTAAATTCCAATAAAACCCAAATTCTCCTTCTTGGCACCAAATCCACTTTATCTAAAATAAACAATTTCTCCCTCAACATTGACAGCTCCTCAGTGTCCCCCTCCCCTCAGGTTAGGAGTCTGGGTGTCATCCTGGATAGCACGCTCACCTTCCAGTCCCATATCAACACCATCACCCGCACTGCTTATTTTCACCTCCGCAATATTAACAGACTTCGCCCCTCCCTCACCCCCCGCACCACTGCCATTCTTGTCCACAGTCTTGTCACATCCCGCCTAGATTACTGCAATGCTCTCCTCTTCGGCCTACCTCAAAAGTCCCTCCATAAAATCCAGCTGGTTCAAAACGCCTCTGCCCGCATCATCACAAAACACCCTCCCACCAGCACATCACCCCTGTCCTTCAGCAGCTCCACTGGCTCCCTGTCCAATACCGCATCAACTATAAACTGCTCCTATATGCATACATGGCCATCCACAACTTGGCCCCTCCCTACCTGTCCGACCTTCTTCAGGTGTATACCCCCACTCGCTCCCTCAGATCCTCATCCTCCCTTCGCCTGTCAGTGCCCCCTGCCCGCCTGAGCACCATGGGAGCCAGAGCCTTCAGTCGCGCTGCTCCAAAGCTCTGGAACAGTCTACCTTCGGACCTCCAAAACTGCACACCTCTTTCCACTTTCAAATCCCGTTTAAAAACACACCTGTTCAGGACTGCCTACATTACGTAATCTCCTCCACTTCCCATGTCTTGTGTTTTTATGTCCTGTTTTTATTTAATATTTTATCTATTTTTATATTGCATCTCCTCATTGTATGTACAGTGTCCTTGGGTGGCATGAAAGGCGCTTTTAAATAAAATGAATTATTATTATTATTATTAGCTAGCGGCGGGTAGTTTAGCTAACAGCAGGTTTGGCTAGCAGCAGACCGTTTGGCTGGCAGCAGGTCGTTTGGCTTCCACCGCTGAGAAAGCTGGTTCGTGCTCTCTCTCGCCGTTCGCCGTCGCTTGGTAGCTCGCTAGCTGGTGCTTTCTCTCGCCGATTCGTCGTCGCTCGTTAGCTCGCTAGCTGGTGCTCTCTCTCGCCGTTCGCCGCTGCTCTTTAGCTCGCGAGCTGGTGCTCTCTCTCGCCGTTCGCTTCCACCGCTGAGAAAGCTGGTCCGTGCTCTCTCTCGCCGTTCGCCGTCGCTTGGTAGCTCGCTAGCTGGTGCTTTCTCTCGCCGATTCGTCGTCGTATTGATTCCTTTGAGGATGAAATACAAACCAGAGGTTGCCCAGAAGAAAAAAAAAAGAAAGAAACAAGCAAACTTAAAATGTGTAACTTTGAGCAATATTATGGTAGAGTTGATGCAATCATAGAAATATATCCACTTTAATATAATTTGACAGTGATATGTCCTGAATGTATCATTTTTATTTTCACAGCAGTCAGTGAATGCATGCATGTTCTTGTGGGTGTGCAATTATTTTTTGAACTGAAAGGGATTCCATTGTCAGTTGATAGTCTGTCTAGAATTAATTTCATGACTTTTCAATTCATCCTTGCAATCAGAGGCAGGCTGGCTATCAGTAATTTTGGGAATGCTATATGCTGGTAATTGACAAGTGACTTTCCAGCACCACAAACTAATATTTACACAACAATGCAATCATGAAACAAATGTGTTCAAACATCATTCATCCATTGTTTATGTAGTTTATTGTGTAGAGGGTCTCAAAGACTTGGGTCTTTCACCAGCTGACTTGGGCTGGCAGCTATGGTAGAGTCTGGACAGATCACCAGTCAATCGCCAAGATAACTGTCCTGAAACGTAAATGTGACTAGTTAAGTCCTGAATTTCCTCCCATACATGTTTTTGAACAGCCGGAAGAAGCCCACTGAAGCACAGAGAGACCATGAAAATGAATTCCAACAATCTTTTTGTCTTCGGTGCTAACCACTGCCACTCTGTGCCAAACACGTTATGGGTTTTGAAATCACTGTCAAAAGTTCTGTGTACGGATTCAATAAAAAAAAAAAAAGTCCCACCTTATTACTGCCTTTGATTCATACAGTGCCAATGAGCAGTCTCTCACATTAGTAATGACAAGACTGTTTGACCCCCCACCCCCCACCACCTCCCAGGTTGCAGTGTCCTATTAAAAGAAACACTGACAGGGCGTAAATGGTGGTAATTGGCCATTTTCTCAACAGGAGGCCATGGGTCTTACATCACCAATTCAGCACAAATCGCAACTGTAAGATGAAAGTCAACATTCACAGAATTCCAACAGATGGGTCTTATAGCAGCATCAGATAGTATATTTGTACAGCCGATATCTGAACACAACGTGAATGAAAATATTCAATTGAAAACAAAGATATTGAGATACTTCCCGTATGAAAGCCATCTCTTGTTCTCTTATCATTGATTATAGACAAAAGACCAGAGCCGTATCTGGCAGACTTAATAGAACCCACATTTGGACTGGAAAAACTAAGACCGTAGGTCCCATCTTCAAGAAGAATTAACAGAGGATACAGTATGTACGATCAACATTAACAAAATTCTATAATGGACCAAAACCATGTAAATAACATATTTCATAAATGAATTGCTGTCCACAATGCATTAAAAGGGAATTAACCCCCCAAAATATTTTAAAAAACCAAAACACTGGGCCTCATTCACTAAATACTGCGCATACAAGTTCAGTGTACAGTACATGCAAAATCACCATCGGATTTAGGAGACACGGTTACCTCCTTTCTTCTTCCACCGTTGTATGTTTTGGAAACATATTTCAGTCTAAAATTATGACCTTGTGCCTGCAAACTGCAAGCTGCACACCTATTTATCCATACAACAGTCCTCCTGAAATAGTGGGGCGGGCCCCCCTGGGATAATAATTATAATGATTACAGTATTCCCGTTTTCTTACATTGATTTCTGGCAAATTCAAGTCAATTTGGGCCGATTCACAAAACGCATGCTTATTTTATTTGTGTCACAAATATCTTTTCAATGATATCCTCTATTATGTCATCCTATACTGTAGGTGGTTAGAATTATTTTATTGTCACATACCTACATGATGTAACTTACCAGCTGCATGTGATTGCAATGACTGGAGTTGTTTCATGAATACCAATGGGGCTTTGTTTCATTAATACAGTACCGATGGGGCTCAGCACCTATGGCAGTTAGGGTCCCTTTGCTGGCACTACTGATTGCTACACATTGTCATTGAAGAGTGAAAGCAATGTTTTAGCGGTGTTGTTGTTCTTCTTTTCATATGGGGTGATGTCAGCCATCCAGTCTACCATCTTGCGATGCCTCTGCAAGGTGCAATACATAGGTGGAGCCCGGTGGTGCTATTACCTGGATCACCACCTGGAGCACCTCTCTTGCGCCTCCAATACAGTACCTTTTTGTCTGTGCTACAAACCTCTGCACAGAATGCACGTGTTGCCTTGCTTAAGGGCACCAACAGTAAAAAGGAAGACTACAACAACAGGCAATTTATTTATTCCTGCTCCACATAGATTTGCATTGGCCATTATAAAATCCAATGTATGCCCAATTGCCCATGATATTGAACTAAATGGTGTGATCTGTTGATCAATTTTAAATAGCAAATGTAAGACACCATGACATCCTTGAGTAGGAAATTTGGAGCATGTCCAACATACTTCAGGTGTAAAAAGGAGAAAAAAGTAATGTATTGCTTTGCTGCTGAGTCAAGGGCTTGTAGAATGAACTGGCCATTGGAGCCACACAAATGTATCCGAACTCAGGCTGGCTATAAAATATATACTGTACCTTGGAGAGCCAGAGAACTAAATGTCGCAAACAGTGATGGGTAAGTCATATCGTCACAGTGAGACACTGCCTCCTCTTCATCTCAGCATCTTCCCCAAAAGTGAAAATGTGGATTTGGAGTTTGTCTAGTGCCACTTGTTATCATTACAAGCAAATTAGTGGGCTATCAGTGGATTTTGGAATTATACATCCAACTACAACAACAACAGAAACAATAATAATCATCCATCCATCCATTTTCTGATCTGTTTATCCTCACAAGGGTCACGGGGGTGCTTGGAGCCTATCCCAACTGTCTTTGGTCTTTAGGCGGGAGACACCCTGAACTGATTGCCAGCCAATCACAGGGCACACATTTGCATCGGAGCTGCACCGATGTATTTTGTTGCGATATATCTTACGCCGGTGTAAATTTTGTGGAGCGTTCACACATATAAAGCTGCTTACGAAAGAGAAGTGTATTAATAACCCCGATGCAGCCCCACTTGCGTTAACAGCAATTTCTGCGGCCGTGCAGTACGATATTGAAGTAATAATACGGAAATAAAACATGTGCATGAGTAAAGTGTACTTCATTTTCCCCGCCCTGTTTGGGACATATCGAAAAACCATGGTTTATACTTCTCCAGACAAATCAACACTGTGGTCTATCAGACCCCGTAAAAGGATGAGAGAGAGAAAGGAAAGAAGTGCAAAATACCCAGGTAACTAACTCTTCTTACGCGGAGCGAGTCTACCCTTGTAGCATTCATACGTCCCATTCTATATCGGTGATGCCCCGCAAACTAGCATTTACTCCGGACTAAATTCTTAAACCATCTTCTGAGCAGGGTTAAATTTGCTCCGGTTTAAGCTGTTTTGAGGGGCTACACCGGTATAAATGTGTACGTGTGAACGCTCTTATATTCTGGAGTCGTCGTATCAGATTCTTGAGCCTACTATAACATTAACCAGTCCAACAGTCGTGGTGACAACTTTGACATTGTTGATTGTGATTTACAGATGGCGTGGTACCATTTAGATGCCCAAAGTATTGATTCCCATATATTCCTGGTTTAACCTAGTCTCCAGGGGCAGATTAAACTCTTTTATCTAGTGGTTGTCCTCGGTTGTGATATGATAAATTTTGTGAGGGAGAAAAACCAAGACAGTTTTTGTATATTGCCGTGGTGCAAATCCAAAGAGGGTGTCACAAAGGCATCTGCAAAGATCTGTCAAAGACATGGTAACTTGATTACCAGCATGTCTTCAGTGGAAATGAGAAAGATGTCCTGATCCCTGATCTCATGCCTCCCCTGCAGTGTTAAGCTTCATAACCCCGAATGGAAAAGTGGGACCTTTTAATCCTGTAGCTTGTTTTGAAGCGGGAGAAAGAAGAAGTTGAATGCCGGTGCAGTCATGTTTGCTCCATAAATTAATGTTAGTCAAAGTGTTCAGTCCGAACCCATGTGGTCCCCACTGTCCTAACTTTTGCTACCTGGCAGAGAGTTACCACCCCAGTGTCTGCATCATACACTGAAACGAGTGGAAGTGGATCACTTTATAATGCCCATGTTTTGAGAGAATTTGATGTATCTTCTCAGTGATAAATGGCACACTTGTGTCAGTTGTTCTGTTTGCACATTTTCACATGTACACGATAAAGTATTCTTTTTTCTGTATTTTGTTGAACGTTATCATTCTTGCACCTTAGTATTGTACCTATTTTTTTTTCAGAAAATGCTAAGTAAATATGTGCAAGTTGCTCCATAACTACTGCAATTACAAGTTCCCCCTTATTTGTAGTAACAAAAAGAGAGCTGGTGATTTATTTTGAATATATATATATATATATATATATATATATATATATATATATATATATATATATAATTACAAATTGCATATTCAAGTTGCCAAGAACTTATTAATGTGTTTCACAATACCAAAAAAGTAGACGGGTTTCCACCTCGTTCCAGAAGTGTGGTGCTGTACTCTGGACTTGAAACCTTATTTGTATTGAACTTTTATTACAAAGTGTAGACATGTCCAGGTGCCGGTACTTTCGCAACAAACTTCTACTATCTTTCGTGAGCGACAAACTCTGAAGTTGTTTCTCATGTCAGCGCAGACACACATTGGAAGACCTTGAAAAATACAACTAAAATGCAAGTCAAATTAGTAGTTTCTTTTTTTATCTGCCATCGCTTCCCTTCCTCTCCTCCCACATTCTCTCGTTTCTGTCCCATGCTCCTGCTTTATAAGCATCTATGGAGGAGCAGGATATTTTTAGCAAGGGGAACAGTTAGTGACTGTCTAATGGTTGTGGCCACACTATCAGTTGCTCTTTTAGCTTGTGCCATATCCTGTTGAAACTGCCTTCCCACAGATACTGCCTCCGCTTCCCATGCTCCTTCATCTCACACTATGTGCTGGAAATGTGAAACGGAAATCACTACACTTCAAGAGAACCTGGAAACAAGACTTCAATCTACCAAATGGTATTTCAATAGAAGTTCGACTGGAACTCAAATAAGCATTGAAGGATTCCTCCTGTGGTGTCAGTCTTGGAGACTGTATATAGGCCTTCATGAGCCAGAACATCAGCAGGTATGCAGGGTCTCAGAGCATGAAGAAATCAACAGGATGTCCCTCGATACCCATGGCTCTCTAAAAATGGATGTGAATATTAAAACCTTATTAGAAAGCTTCTTCGTGTAATGTCCTAAGTCATGACATAACACATTTTAATGCACACTTTTTGGTTTTACAAGATTAATGTTAAACTATCATTATGGTTACATGAAGCAATCAAACTCACATATAGTTTGCACGCATAGTCTACCTTCGGGAGGAGGTGGGCTTTTCGGAACAGATTTGACTGCCTGAGGTCATTGGTGCCAACTACACAACCAGACAATTTTCAGCTAAGAACCTGCGGCAACAATGTCATGGCCAATCAACACTGATCGTGGCAAAAATCATAATTTCAATTGTTGAGGTCATGATTATTTAACATGATTGGATCTTGGGAACATGATCTTGATCTTGAATATCATAAACTGGGAATAGTACAAGGCTAACCAGTATTTGTCATCATGGACTGCCTGGAGGATAAGGAGGGCCATCATTTCTTATTTATAAAGTCACTGTAGCCATCACTTGGAGACGAGCAAACAAGCGATATGGGTAACATCACACAATCTATAAATTAACAAAAAAGAGGGTTTTAATCCAGATTCAGGGTCAAGAAAACATACCTACGACACAGTATTACTGTAGCATAATTTTGCCTACACACATAGGACAGTACACTTGTAGCCTCTTCTCAGAAAACTGAAAGAAAAAAATAACAGAAAATAAGAAAAATAAATAAATACAATAAATAAAGGAATAAATAAAAAAAACCAATGATTTGAGAAATGGAGTGGGCTAGTTCAAATCACAATGGCCACATGCCTCCTCTAAAGTGGATACTCCGATCAGCCTTTTGATGATTGAATCAATCACTCCGTGACAGAATAAAGAGATGCACACCAAATTCCTCACTGCGCTCTTGTCCACTATAAACTGGTTGCCAATTACACGGTATTCTGCACAACTGCGAGTTTGTAGAGCACCATAGCAACACACAGCACAAGAGGCACTGGTGCATGAATACTTTTTTTTTTCGACAGCGTTCTATCACTCTTTCCATCACTTGGCAAAATGTTGTAAAGGATTGAGGTAACACTCCATCGTTAAAGTCCGTTCCAACCAGTCCTGACTGCTCATCTTCATCCAAAGAGGTGGACATGGATGTGAAGTAAGGCACAGCTCCGTCTCCATTTCTCATTTCTTCTTCACATTATCTCCTTCTATTCTATTTCTATGAGGTCCATGAGGCACAAGAGTGAGTCCTGTTGGTGTGTCAGTACTAGCACCGGCTGCACTGACTGCATGTTAACATTGTTGCTGAACATGTTACTTTTGTGCTAATGCCAGCATGAAGACAGAATGAATGTTTTCAAACCAGTTTTGAAGCACCCAAGAGTATGGTCAGAGGGGGCCTTCTCTGCTATTCAAGACTGCTTTGATACGCAATGGGAAATGTTTCAGGAGGTAGCCACCTCCAACAACCACACACATACCGTGACCTCCTTCATCACCAAGTCCGTCGATAATGTGACCACTGACCCACACAAGACACATCACCACCTGGGCTAACCAGAAGCCATGGTTGACAAGGGATGTTTACACACTGTTGAAGGTCAGAAACATTGTCTTTAGATCTGGAAACAAATTCAATGTGAGAATGTTTCCCGTGGTATCAGGAGAGTAAAACAGAACGAGGCACAAAGACAGCAGAGATGCACACAGTCGATGGCAGTCCATTCCGACCATCAAAGATGACAAACCCACACCACTAAGCTGTGAGACCAACACCTTTCTGCTCAACAACCTGAACAGCCCATTTGCACACTTTCAAGCAGGAAACTCACCCACAAAACCCCACCCCCTCCCAATGACCAGACTCTGATCTAGTCTGTGAACAGTGGGAAGAGAACACTCCACTCTCAACGCCCGCAAAACAGCAGGGCCCTATAACATCCCTGGCCGGGTACTGAAGGACTATGCGCAGGAGCTTAAGTATGTCTTCAGAGGCAGAGCAAACTATTGTCCCATCATCCTTCAAAGCTCCCACCATCATACCTGTGCCGAAGAAATCATTCATAGCCGTTCTGCATCATTGATGAGTGCCCAGTGGGGCTAAAACCACCTTGTATTGTGTGCATGGTGTACTTTTCCACAGCTTGAAATGATCGCCAGTTCACCGAAAGGACTGCTTAGAACAAACGTGAACCATGTGCTCCTTGGAAAAAAAAACATTTCAAAAATAAATTAATATGATGCTTATCTTGTAAATAACAGACGTTAGGCACAGTTCAAAGCTATAGACGCTGGAAAAGGTCGAAAATGTAGTGGACGACTGGTTAGCACATCTGCCTCACAGTACAGAGGCGCATGGTTCAGTTCCGGCTCTGTCCTTGCTGTGTGGAGTTTGTTTTCCACATGCCTATGTGGGTTTTCTCCGGGTACTCCAGTTTCCTTCCATATTCTCAGAACATGCCTGGAAGGTTGACTGAATACTCTAAATTGTCCTTTGGTGTGGTTGTGAGCACGAATGGTTGTTAATCAATGTATACCCTGCAATTGGCTAGCAACCCGTTCTGGGTGCTCCCCGCATACCGCCCCAATACAGCTGCGATAGGCTCCAGCGGATTAGAAAATGAATTGATGGGGGGTTTTAGGGGACATTCAGATTAATTTGGAGCCAATTTGTGTGTTGCCCAACCTTGAATGAGGGGGTTAAGATCTGAAAGGCGACACAGATTTTGCTGACGATTGATAGGAAACACAAAATGACGGACCAAGCACTGAATGATGGCCATATTGCTGATGACTGACAGACACACACTCTACCTGTCTTGTGTCTTTGTTCATGGGGCTCCCATAGTAAAAAACGTTAGGCAATTATGATATTATTGTGACGCTATGTCTATGGGCGGGCATCACAAGAGACAAAGCACTACAACAGACGGTGCAAAAATGGATCCAATTCAATGGTTTCTGTGCAGCTCGACATCACCACAATGACCATACTGATTTACAAATGGAAACAGTTTGAAAACAGCAATGGCAGATATTTGACATGTGAAAATTCACAATAGACAAACAAATAGATGCTCTACTGGCTGACCCCATTTTAAGATCCCCTTTCTCAGCAAGGAAAATCGCAAAAACCCAGTCATAAAAAGCGAAACGCCATGGAGAACCACGATGGATGAGATCTATTTTCACGCTCGTGCTGAAACAAGGTGTCATCGTGTAAGGAAAAAAAGGATATTTTCAAAGACAGAGTTAACAGGTAGTAGGAACATGAACTGTATTTTTCTATATTTTATCCAGTCTAAAATTAAAAAATAATAATTCGGTTTTTAAGGCATTGTGACTACTGTACTCCCACAGTAAAAATCAGACCAACACCAATTGTATGTATTTCATCAAGCAATCAATCAAGAAGATCATAATCATATCAAGTGATCGACAATAATATTTTGATAAACTGAGGGGAAAAAAATATTTGTTACAATATTTAAGCGTCATTTTGACCAAATTATATTGACTGGAATCCAACGTTTTTTCTGTTTTTATTCACATGATTTGTAGTTTGTACAGAGTTGATCATAATTAGTCAGCTGTAATTTGCAGTAATTTTAATAGAAATATTTAATTTCACGAATATTACATTACACTTTTACTGTCATTTAAGAAATACATTATGGGTTTCAGAATTGCATTATTATACTGTACAGTATATTGCATATTTCATCTTTAAAAAATATATATTTTCCTGACATTTTCAACAGTGTAACCTCCGTGGAACTAAAAATCTGCAGATCTTCTAGTTTGTTTTCATGTCAATGATTACAAATAAAAGAAATGTTGACTTTTTTTTTTTTTTTGTCAACTCTACACAGCAATCATGATAATGTTTAAGTCTTTTGTATTTCCGATGCAACATATGCAGAAGGACTAATCTTTAAACTGCAATTACTGGCCAGATAACAATATAATTACTGTAGATGGCAGGAGAGGAAATTGGACCTTTTTCTTCTGTGTAATGACCCAAGTGATAAAAGCGGATTAAAGCAAGAGCAAAGGGGTCGAAGCGGATTATCGAAAAGAAAACAAAGACTGTCTCTGCCATTCATATGCTAATATTGATTTAATCTTTGCCCTAATTACTATGTGAGTTCACTGTTGATTATTGTTGGTGGGAACAACAAATGTATTTCGTAATACTGGCTCTGTGCATTTCATAAATGCATGCTGAAGATTTGCAAACGAGAAAGAAAACAAAACATTATTCAACAGGTGCAGTCGCTCTTTAAATCCAGTCTGACAAAAAATATTATTTGCAACATTGGATACAGTAATATTAATATTACAATTGAAATAAGTTTTAATTCTACCAAAATGAAATAATAAATTAAGCTTATGAGCACTGAGCCACTTGTCAAGTGTATAATGAGACTGTGACATTCTTGTTTTGCTGACTCCGCACTCAATTTGATGGCACGCTGAGTGTGTCAGCAGCAGATACATTACAGAACTAAAACATAAATACAAGTGGCGTTACAAAATGTGGAACAACACATTCTATTGTCCTTATGTTAGATACAGTCTCTCTCTCAGTGATAATTTTACAGTTTACCACCAGCGAGTCCCAGGGACTCGCTGATCAGAAAAGTATGATTCCCATTATGCATTTAGCGAGTCCCAAATTTTGAATTCTGAAATGGTCTACTTATTCAATTGCATATGATAATAACACAAACAACAACATATACATACAATTATAAACAAATGCTGCAAAAATGTAAATAATTCAATTGCAGGCCTGAGGATTTCGGAAATTCATGGTAACCGTTTTTTCAGGTCTGTCAGATTACCCAATGGGAAACCACGGTAACTAATTTTGGGTTCCAGAAACGTTCATCATGGGAGCCCATTTTTCTTTTTGGACTGATATTCAAAATCAAGAATTCTGAAACTCAAAAGTACAATGTTTCAAGGGTAAATGTTTGAAAACTATGCATTAACAATGAACATTACATCAGGAGCTGTGTACTCCAGGTTTATAAAAAAAAAAAAAAAAAAGGATCAAGATATGATGTACTCAATTGGCATCATGAATACAGCATACCACAAAATCAGAATAGTTTTTCCAGTCTCACACTGCAAAGATTAATTTATATATATATATATATATATATATATATATATATATATATATATATATATATATATATATATATATATATATATATATATAAACAGAGATATATATGAGAGAGAACAGAGGCTCAGGGTTCGATTCTGGCTCAAGCCTTCCTGTGTGGAGTTTGCATGTACTCTCCGTGACTATGTGGGTCTTCTCTTGTACTCCGGTTTCCTTTTACCGCCCCCCCTCCAAATATATATATAAATCCATCCATTTTCCAAACCGCTTGATCCTCACTAGGGTTGCGGGGGGTGCTGGAGCCTATCCCAGCTGTCCTCGGGCAGTAGGCAGGGGACACCCTGAATCAGTTGCCAGCCAATCGCAGGGCACACAGAGACGAACAACCATTCACGCCGACACTCACACCTAGGGACAATTTAGAGTGTCCAATCAGCCTGCCATGCATGTTTTTGGAATGTGGGAGGAAACCGGAGCACCCGGAGAAAACCTGTGTATATATATATGTATATATAATATATAAAACACACACACACCTTAGACCGGTCAACGGGCAATCAGAGGGCACTTATTGACACAGACAGTCCTTTGACACTCACGTTCACACAGTCACGGAACCGACGCTGTCCGCACCGAATTCAAGTGAATGTACCACTACGCCATAATATGTGCCCACTGTGACAGATGTCCTCCAAATAAATACAGGATAAATGTGAAGGGGCCTAATGCCCACTCCCACAGCCATACATATAGGGTGACAAAACTCAAATTGGCTTATTTCCACATAAATCGCTGTTGTTGTTCATTCATTCTTTCGACATGGGAATGGAGGATAGCAAATGAAACCAGTCAATTTCTCCACCTGTGAAATTGAAACAATCGTTGGAGAGTTGATAGAAGGAGAGCATTTGTGTTTGAAAGGCTCAGCAGACTGTCTTAACAAAATGAATGTGAGATGACAAAAAGTGACTGAAGCCATCAATTTAGAAGTTCTGAGACCCCAAATATAAATCCACCAAAAATATGGAAAGGAAAAGTGTGGGTGATGGTGGTGGTGTAGACAATACAGTACTGCTTCCTATGAATTTATGTGAAAGAGACATATTTTATTTCACCTGAGACTGAAGGCAGTGAGAAAGCAGATGGCTGCAGAAGATTGGAGAGCACGTTTTAATGGGATTGTTAAATAGGCTCAAATGTAACTTCTTCCTGCGTTGAGTCTCAGTGGAAATTCAAGATGGGGGTGAGATATTTCCCACATTTGCGTGTCTTGACTAGATTAAAAGGCTCCCCTTTTGTGTTCTAGCTCTCTTTAAAAAACTCCCTCCAAAAGCTCTCTCCAATCTCCAAGGGCTCCCCATGGCCCTCCTATAAAATCCTCAGCACTCTTTTACACATTTCTCCACACTCTCTGCTGAAAGACCTCTTGTTTCCTGACAATCTTACTTTCTTTATTTATTTTAGCCCTTTTGCTTTTTAATTTAATTATTTTATTTTCATTGTTGGGGTAAGTCCTGACCGAAACCACTCCTGGAGGACTTCTAACAAGCTGGCATTTTAGGTTCTCAACGATCCAACCACTTCGCACATGGCATGACAATTCGGCTGTTGTAATCACAAGGTGAAGCAATGAGCCTGCTCTGCTCCTGGCCTGAAGGCCAGGAACACCACCCAGTGTGGTCCCAACGAAGCTCAGAGACAGCACGGAACGAGAAACCTACCCAGCTTTTGTTTTGCTGCAAGCAACTTGGTGGACAGGCACCACCCCCTATGCCCCCACATCCATAGGGACTGGTGTGGATATGACTCAATTGACAATGAATTCCATGAGCCCCATGTGTCCACTTATTTTAATATTAGCACCAAAAGCAGCTCTGCATTATGCAAACAAATAATTTAAAGAAGACTCATTCATGTTGCATGTTCAGGCAAAGCTTTTTCAAAAATGAGTTGTTGTCTTTTATTAGAACCATGGTGGTATCATGTAGTTGATACAGCTAAGTAACACAATTCAGCCAACACTAACAGTCAAGAAATAAAAAAAGATCAGGCATTTTTACAGACTGTACTTTAGGAAACAGAACTATGCTGCCTGGAAACTCCCGAATGAAGTATATTTAGAAAATAAAATGGAGAGGTGACGTTTGTGTGTCACACATTGACTTTTTTACATCGTATATCAGTGTTGCAAACCAACAAGAATTCATTGACAGCGAGCTATTACCACCATGCTCATAATGTGGTCCAATTGATTATGCTGTTATCCAATAAGTCTTTTCCCTTGAGCCTCACTTCACCTGTTGTTAACAACATTCTCTTAGGAGATTCTGTCAAGCGCTGACAATGAGGAAAAACATATGGCTGCCTTCATGCGTTAAAGCTGCATGAAAGGAATCCCTGGGAGGCAAGTTTGACCCTCTCCAGCAGTCTTTAGAATACAAATTAAACATGAATGGGTTTCTAACCTGAAGCCGTTTTGCCTCATTCATAACCTCATGTTTCAGGAAAATTGCAAGCAAGTAAAAAGGGAAAAAAGATAAATTCAAATAAATCATTGGCAAATGACAATAAAATATCATATTTCAAACAAGTTTAGTTTCTCAATTGCAAAAAAAAAAGGGCAGTAAAATAAAATTGTGATTTACAAATAACAGTAAAATGTAACATTTAAATGTAAATATTATTTCATGGGAAAGAAAGGACTTAAATCAGAATCCGTGTTTTGTATAAACAACCAAAAAGAATTATTTATCGGGATTGATTTACTTCTGGAAATTCAATAATTTGCTGTGAGCCCCGTTTCTCTTCTAAGATTGTTTGGACCGGTTGCAGGTTAACACTGCATTGAGAAATGCAGTATTAACCTGCATTAAATGCTGATGTGTGGTCAAGGCATTGTATCATATAATGTTGAGCATCAACCTCTGCACAAAATTGTCAGTGATCACATCAGAATGTTACACGCAGTCTTCAAGTTTGTATCCAAATACATCAGTGGCTTGTTATCAAAGTTTTGTAAGTCTCTGTTCTTCTGCAATCAAGGAAATGTGTTTGTGTCATCCTCAACTGTGATACTTGTTATACACATGACATACTAATTGGTCATTGCCCGTTTAGCTTGGCAGTGTTGGCAGAGCATATAAAAAAAATTAGAGGTTCAGTCATTCTTTCATTTTCAGGACCGCTTTATCCTCATTAGGGTCGCGGGGGGTGCTGAGCCTATCCCAGCTGTCTTCAGGCATTAGGCGGGGGAGCCCCTGAACCGGTTGCCAGCCAATCGCAAGGCACATAGAAATGAACAACCAGTCGCACTCACACCTAGGGACAATTTGGAGTGTTCAATCAGCCTGCCATGCATGTTTTTGGAATGTGGGAGGAAACCGGAGGACCTGGAGAAAACCCACGTGAGCACGGGGAGAACATGCAAACTCCACACAGGAAGGCCGGAGCTGGAATTTAACTCGGTACACCCGCACTGTGAAGTTGACGTGCTAACCACTCAACTACAGGGCCGCCCAAAAAATAAAATAAAATAAAAACTGAGGGAGACAATAGTCCTCCCCCTGCTGATTCTCGAAGGAAAGCCCATCAAAGGTTGCTTGACAGCTGGGAGTCCTCTGTAGAGTTAGGCGTTAGCTACTAATGTGTGAAGGGAAAATAAAAATGCTAAGAATTGATGGCAAGGTTCTTTTGAATGTATGGTGGTGCTACAGTTAAGGTACTTACAGTACTATTGGCAGAAATATGTTGCCTGCTCTCTTTCTGCTTAGCATGTGAAATGAAGTGGAAAATGCCGATGTGAATGCTAGCATAGTGGGTTGCAGCCTTGAATACTCAGAGCCATTTGGACCATCTTGCATTAAAATAACATAATAAAAAATACTCAGGGATGCTACAAAGGCCTTTTATACACGACAAAAAGTAAATAACACCTGTCATTTAAAAATGTTACTTTGTTCCTTTCAAGTGACCCTAACCCTAATTCTTTTTTTGGACCACCCTCTGATGGGACACAACAGTTAAAAGTTTTTACTGACATTTTGTTCGATGTGTGCAGTGAGAGAGAGGTGTGTGAAATGCCCATCATTGCAATCATGAGGATGTTACATTTGTGTTCATTTGCTCAGCCCAATGCCAGCAAAACACAAATAGGCTGAATAAATGGGTTGTTTTGCTCACATAAGATGAGCGAAGTGATCTGAGCCAATAAAACAATCTGCCGTCAATATGACATGCCCCAATAATATGGAAACGTGGAAACGTTTCTCAATTTAAAAAAGTGACAGTGATGAGAACATTTATTTCTGTCGGGCGCATGTCCTGTCTCTCATTAGTTTCGGTGTCGGGCAGATTGCTTCTTGTACTTATAGCCTCTGTGTGTTCCACATCGGTTTAAAGATACATTGGTTTAAATAAATGGGAAAATACTCATCAGTAAATGTATAGTATTCATCCCTACTCATCTGAAAACAGATCTACATGCATTTGCAGATACTGTACTTTTATATATTTAATTTATATTTAATGTGACTCAGCTGGTTGGGTGGGCCTCGCCCTAGCTGAGAGCATTGACGAGCCTCTGCTGAGCCTAACACAACCTGACAGAAAGAGCATTCATCCATCCGTTTTCAACACCGCTTATCTTGTAAAGGGTCGGGGGCATGCTGGAGCCTATCCCAGCTGGTAGAATATACCCTGAACTGGTCACCAGTCAGTGGCAGTTCCCATCTAGATACAAAAAAACCCCATACACACCCAGATTCACAGCGTCACTGAGTGGGAACCCATAATAAAAAGTCAAATCAAATCAAATCCCCTGCTGCCCGCAAAAAAAGTCAGGCGAATGTACCACTAGACCATCAGCAACACAGAAAGAGCAGTTAAAAGTAAAGAAAAATAAAAGCTGTTGAACTTCAACGGCTTCTTCTGAAAGTGCCTTTTATATAAATGATGAGTACTGTTGAGGAAATTTCGCCTTACCATGAAAACTGTGGATACTGAACTCTATAATGAACATCTGCTGAAGCACTTAAGACAAAACAAGGTAGTGTTTTTGCTTTCCTCATCTCTTTCTCCTGGGGCAACTTGACAGCCCCCAAACACTTCCTCCCAGTCCTCCCATCTTAATAATCATAATACATTTTACTTATAAGCGCCTCTCAAGACACCCAAGGACACTTTACAATCAGACAAAACAACAAAACACCAACGGTCTTCTTCCGTTCTTCAAGGCTGTCAAGTTCCCTTGGAAAGGAGCTCCAATCTCATAATTTGTGCACAGCAGATGTGGTCTGTACATCATGCCAAGATTGAACTGCATTGACCTTTCTTTGTCTCTGATTTTTACATAAGGGGAAGGACTGCCCGCCCCTCATTTACATACTATGCCTATATAAACGTGTGACTGTATTTTTTCTGGGCTTCCTGACGAAATCTGAAACTCTCAGGAGCCCGAATCGATTCGTGTTGTGTTGTGATAAACTGAGAAAAAGACAACGTGGTGTTGGGTCTTCTTCCACCTTATAGAGAAATAAAAGAACCTGTGTCCAAGGAGGGCAGTAAGGAATTGGACAGCTCCCCTCCTCTACAGTACACACAGATCTCCTGATGGATGGAGCCTTTTTGTAGTCAGACAACCATGATTTTTTCTTGCTTGAGAACTTAATACAGTATTCATCATCGAAGGAAAACAAACCAACTAGCTAGAAGAGAAAGAAATATCTATGTATGGTGATGTAGAGGGTAATATTTCTGCCTTGCAGTGGAAAGGTTCTCTGTTTGAATCTTGGCTCAGGCACTCCAGGTTAGTCTGGCTTCCTCCCACATTCATACTTCCCCCTCCTCCATGATCTGGTTGTCGCTGTACGGAGTCTGCTCCGATCATTTGCACCGACTGAGCTGGACAAGAGCTGGGTCGACCACTTGGCGGAGCTGTTGTGAATACTTCTTGATTGACCAACTGGGCAGGGTTCAAAGGAGGACCCACCTCACCGAAGGTGTCTCCCTGCAGCGTTTTCATCTTGTTTAATGTGCATTTTATACCAATATTGTGTCAAATGTTGCCCACTCGGCATCCGTGGCGGCCTCATCATCCTGAAAGGGGGAGTCTCCCATCTGTGGGCCCTTCTTAAGGTTTCTCATAGCTCCCCAGATGGTGTTTTTTGAGTATTCCCTTGTCCTCCGGGGGGGGGGGGGGGGGGTTAAGGTCAGAGGATGCCGTGAATACTTGTCAACTGTGGGCATGTGAAGCCCTTTGAGACTGTTTGTGATTAAGGGCTATATAAATAAATGTGACTTGACTTGTTTATATGCGCACTGGGATTGGCTGGTGACCTGTCCAGTGAGTGCCACTTGAACAAAATCAGTTGGGATAGAATCCATCCGAATGAGGATGGAAGGAAAATGGCTGGATGAATAATGAAAACCTGTATGAATTGTGGTCCTCCAAAGTGCTTCATGTGAACTTTTCTTTCTGCCTTAAACCAATATGAATGTTGATGCTGGACCAGAACATTTATAGTCACATAAAATCCGAATGTAGTTACTTGAGTCCTACGTTGTTGGGCATTGTCAAGCTATGAAACTTTGAAACACAAATCACATCTATGTTGTTGGCACAAGCTTGTTGTTTGAGCTGGACTCCGAGATTAGATCACATTCACAAAAGTCCTTTTCATGCTTGTAAAACATCAGTTTCAGTAGCAGGCAGACACATTAGCGTGTGAGAACAAAGCAGATGTCAGGGTGGAAAAGTTAAAAGCTTTAAGTAACTGTCACCGGTAAAATGCTCACTCTCACGTTGTTTTCATTTTTCTCCCTTGAAGGAAGGATTTTTTTTCTTTTGTACCATCAATTGTGTTTGCTATTTTCCTTGTGCTACTGTGATGTATGGCATATTACAGTTTATGTAAAAAGAACAATTGGCATAGTTGTGGTTTACGAGGAATGCAGGGAGGCACGGTGCCTTTGCAGTGAAAGGTGATTTTTCATACATAAAAACAATTCTTAGCTTTGTGTAAACTCCAGCACATATAACTAATTGGTTTTGTGTGTGTGTGTGTCTTTTAACACCACTGTCCTTTTGTGGATTTATTATTTGTAATATATCATATATAAAAAAATAAAAAATCCTCGTCTCACCCTCGGGTGGTGTCCGTCCCCCATTCAGCTCGGGTCCTCTACCAGAGGCCAGGAAGCTTGAGGGTTCTGCGCAGTATCTTTGCTGTTCTCAGCACTGCGCTTTTCTGGACTGAGATGGCCGATGTTGTTCCCAGGATCTGTTGCAACCGCTCATCTAGTTTAGGGGTCACTGCCCCAAGTGCTCCGATCACCACAGGCACGGCTGTCACCTTTACCTTCCGGGCTCTCTCCAGCTCCTCTCTAAGCCCTTGGTATTTCTCGAGTTTCTCGTGTTCCTTCTTTCTGATGTTTCCATCACTTGGGACCGCTACATCCACTACAACGGTTTTCCTCTGCCCTTTATCTATGATCACGATATCTGGTTGGTTCGCCATTACGATCTTGTCAGTCTGGATCTGGAAATCACACAGGATCTTTGCTCGGTCATTCTCCAGCACCTTCGGAGGTGTTTCCCATTTTGACCTTGGGTTTTCCAGTCCATACTCCGCACAGATGTTATGGTAGACTATGCCAGCCACCTGGTTATGGCGTTCCAATGTAGGCTTTCCCTGCCAGCATCTTACACCCTGCAGTTATGTGTTGGATCGTCTCAGATGCCTCTTTGCACAACCTACACCTTGGGTCTGGTGTGGTATATCTGGGCCTCAATGGCTCTAGTGCTCAGGGCCTGCTCCTGAGCAGCCAGGATGAGTGCCTCTGAGCTCTCCACTTTTGTATTCATTACCGCTGCATGAAATTGCCGATTAGAAGGTTCTGTGGGACATTTGGACACTTGAATACAGTGGCTCTGTACAATGGGAATGTGTGAGACAAATGGTGAAGTGATGAATATATATGTTCACATAAAAAAAGAGCACACAGTAATAGATATTTGAGGACATTTCACATTTATAAGTTGCAAGTGTTAGAGGGGTAGTGAGGTGTACCACAGTAACAAAAATATTTACCTGTATGAGCAGGTAAAGACCAGAAACAAATTAGTCACTCATCATCACAATTCCGAAAAAAGGCAATCTACAACTGTGCCAAAACCACCGTACCATCAGTCTGATTAGCCATCCCAGCAAAGTCCTTCTGAAGATCTTACTGAATAGGTTAAAACCTCAAGCTGAACTGATCATAGCTGAAGAACAGGCTGGATTCAGGGCAGGACGGAGCACCACAGAGCAAATATTCAACCTAAGGATTATCAGCGAGAGATATCTGCAGCATCAACAACATCTCTACCACGTGTTTGTAGACTTCAAGAAAGCCTTTGACCGGGTATGGCATGCAGCACTGTGGACAACCATGAGAAAATACAACATCAGCCCTAACCTTGTCAGAGTCATACAACAAAGCTACCAGTGCAGTTCTCTACAACGGAGCCATGGGTGACTGGTTCAAGACAACAATTGGAGTGCGCCAAGGATGTCTTCTCTCTCCCATACTCTTTAACATCTTTCTTGAGCGTGTTATGGCGGATGCCTTGGCGGACCACGAAGGAAGTGTCAGCATAGGAGGTAGACCAATCACAAACCTTCGTTTTGCTGACGACATCGACCTGCTTGCTGGAGAGGAAAACGAACTTGCTAGCCTAGTTCAAAGGCTTGACAACACCTCCAGGGCATATGGTATGGAGATCCATGCTGACAAAACAAAAATCATGACCAACAACAACAATGGCATTCTCTCTGACATTGAAGTCAATGGACAGGCACTAGACTGTGTGTCGAGCTTCAAGTACCTCGGAGTAATTGTGTCCGATGAAGGATCAAAGCAGGAAGTCCTTGCCAGAATTGCTCAAACGACTGCAGCCCTGGCAAAACTCAGGCCCATATGGAAAGATAATAACATCAGTCTGGCATCAAAAGTGAGACTGCTGCGCTCACTTGTCACATCAATCTTCCTCTACGCTTGCGAAACATGGACCCTTACAGCAGAGCTGCAGAGGAGAATACAGAGTATGGAGATGCGATGCTACAGAAGACTTTTGAGTATCTCCTACACCCAATATGTCACTAATGAGGAAGTCCGTCAAAAGATCAGACAAGCCATCGGCCCACATGATGACCTCCTATCCAGTGTCATCAAGCGGAAACTGAGATGGTACGGACACATCACCAGATCTTCAGGCCTTGCAAAGACCATCCTGCAAGGCACCGTACAAGGTGGCAGAAGAAGAGGGAGGCAAAAGAAAAGATGGGAAGATAACATCACAGAATGGACCCACATGAAACTCAACGAGGCAATGAGAGCTGCCGAAGACAGAGAAGGATGGAGAGAGCTGGTCAGCAGAGCGTCTGTGGTGCCACAACGACCCTCTGGGGTTACGGGATAGACGAGACGAGAGAGATTGTAATGCCAGTGGTGTCCCTTTTTGGGTCATCAGTCCAAACTGACAACATTAACATCTCTGCTCGTGCAAATTCGGCCCATTACCTGAGGAGTGGGATGGGGGAACCTTGCTCAGAAGGTTTTGCCAAGTGCCCCTTACGCTGCCTTCTGCACTCCTTCATGATTCAGTATGTTTGTGTATCATTGCAAAATGATCAAACATTGGATCTTTCCTGATTTCTTGGCCGATTTGAAGTTGTGCTGTTTACATGGTGGCATGGTGTGAGTGCAACCAATTTGGTCGCCTTGTAAGTAATAACTTCTCACCGGTGTGACGGTGACAAGATTTTCAAAAAAGAAGCGGTTGCATTGGTGCAACCAGCTGTTTGGAGGCAGGGTCAGGTAATCATCTACTTGCTATTATTGCCTAAAAAGACAGAGAAGATACTTGAGTCTCCACTCGGTTTCCCCCCACAGAAACCAAATATGTGTCACACCCTAATTACTGTCCATTGTATACTTAGGTACTCATCAACGAGTGGGTACTTAGCCACTGACGAAAGCGCAAATGTTTTGTACACAGCGTGTACAAAAAGTCGTCGACTGTTCATGCTGTTTTGAGATTTTGAGAAGTCTGTGGATTCCCTATTTTTTTGTATTGTGCAGGATAACAACAATAAAAAAGATCGACAAAAATATTGGTGTTTTGGTATTTTACACTCTGAGAAATACTGATCTTATTTTAATATTTCAGTTTTTTGGAGCAAGTGTTTGTATACAATAAAGGTTATCAATCATCCTTCAGCTTCACGATGTCTTGGAAGAGTGAAATCAGTCTTTGATATAGTCTAAGTGCAGCTCATAAGGTGAACTGCGGGGGAGGGGAGGGGTAAACATTTTTTACTGGTACATTATTTCAGCCCTGGGCGTATTTGATTCTCAACAGCTCTCTACAATCGTCCTGTGTTGTCTTTTGAGTCAAGAAACATTTATACTTATTTATTTGCCATGAAAATTATCTTTGTAATGGCCAGTCATTTTACTTGCATACTGCCAATCGTAACATTTTAGAGGACGGAGGAACAAAATTAGCACCCCAACCCACACATTTCAATTTCAGTTTAGATTAGAAAAACAACAAACTGTATAATTTGAAAAAGACTATTTTTAAATGTAGTGCATTCGAGGCTTAGTCCTCGACATGGCCGACGGAGAAACTGATTTGCTGGGGTCCATTCAGGACGTCGAAGCATGCGACGTATGTTGAAAAGGAACCGCAAGCAGACCTTCACGGGTGGATGACATAAAGTTGGTTAGGGAGATTTCAGAACAGTGAAGTGGGCACTTGGAGACTGCTTTTTGTTTGTGGCCATATGTGAACCAACCACTACCTCAACTTCTGCTCTCCATAGCTGCCGCACAGCGGGAGAAGTGATTGTAAAAATACAATCGATATGATAAGTAGAAGGTGTTTGATCAATTTCTAAAATAATTCAGACTGTTTGATGCGCGCAATTGTCAAATGTATCAATCATATCCGATGACATCTGTGCAGCAAAATCATCTTTTTAAAAATGAACTGCTGAATGTAGTTCATTGTGTTTACATCATTTCAACACAATGAAAATGGTATGCATATTATTTTGAGCAATGTTGCGTTGTGAAGAAGTTGCTCAAAACACAGTTGCTAAGCATGGAATCATTAAATTGTGATGCAAAGCTGGATAAAAGCAGACATCAGAATTGAATTTCCTTTTGTCACTTTTCAACCTATAATTGGTCCATGCCCCACAGAACTGAAATACAGACAGACATACAATATACAAAGCACACAACGTTTTCTCTTTTGTTGCAGAGTTTGATTTTGTCTTTTCGCAGTTTTTATTTTCTTACATTAGTGTTGATTTGTTTGTGTTTTTATTACAAGAGTATACACAATGTAATCGTCTATGTTGCACCAGGAGCTAGTTGTCAGCAGGATATCCTTGTATTTTATATTTCTGTAAAAAATGCCACTCATTGTCTTTGACAGCGTTGGTTTGGTTCGTGCTAACTCTGCTAATTACAAAAAATCCTGCTTGAAATAATGAACACATGTCAGACAAAGAGGAATAGGCAACTGCACGTTTCCACCTGTCACATTTACTGATCCCCTTTGGCGGCGTAACTCTAGTTCTGAACACGTTGGTGTTATATTTAATTGATGCTTTCGTGGTTATAGCCCCTCAGAATTAATATCTATATGTTTAAATAAAAGAACTAGGACCAGTTTCATTCTGTGACATTTTCTCATATACAGTACTTGAAGTATGTGACAACTGTAACAATACATCGTTCCATCGACCTACAGTAAGCAAATGCCCAGGTTAAACCATTGTAGCACAATTTACAGGGATTATCTTTTCATCAGACTGTATGGCCTGAATGATCGCTACCTGAGGGTGACTTTTAGCTTCGTACATTGACCGATGAGAGCGTGAAAAGCCTTAGCATCAGCAGGTTCTATGTCCTACATGTTGGGTCCTCAGCAGCTCCCCCATTTGTTTCACTTGTAAGGCAATTTGCCTTTAATATCCTAATGTTCCTCTAATCACCAGTCCAGGTGCATAAGGGCCAATAGTGTGGGTCAGAAGTTGAAGTCTGTCCCGATGAATGGAATTAATGTGGACCAAAGAATGCAACCTACATGATAAACTACGTCTGCTCGGGCCTCACAGAAAGCCATCTGTCTTGTAATGTCTTTGTCTGTCCATGAGTCTGATATTCAGCGGTTATTACTACTCAGTGGAAATGCAAGCCAGCCTTCAGCACTGCACACATTTAAATTGGTGCACATTTTGATCACATGTCCATAAAATCCCTAAGGCAGAGAAATGGATGAATTTTGTGTGGAAGTGGTAGACTAACTAACAAACTCCATCTTCACGAAACACATTTGAAGTGAAATGAAACATTGATTATGAGGCAGACCCAGCAACATGAGTGGCATATAACTTCCAAAATTTCCCACGGTCACAATCAAACATCTTATGCATTTTTTCCCCCCAGAAACTGCATGGAAGTTATTCTAGCGGCAAAGTAGCCACTGCCTCATATTTTTTTCCACTGCCTGTACATTTGATGGGGAAATCTACCATTAGCGGACTCGGCATGGACCATTCAGTTTATGATCTTGCAACATTGCATACCCACAAGGACATCCTGATGCTGGATATTATGTCGGTGGGTAAAAGCCCATTAGTCGTAGTTTGGAAAAACATCTGCTCTTATGAACTAAAATAAACGATTCTGTTGCATGCTTCTAAAACGGGGTCTTCAATTCAAGGTACTTGTGTCAATTCAACCAGGAAATTTGCACAGTGGGTGACAGCAGCTCAGTCCTCAAAGATGTGAATTGAGCTCCATATGGTCCAGGGTTCAAATTCTTCTCTGGAACTAAGTATGTACAGTTTTGGATTGCTTTGTGCAGTCTCCACTTTCTGAACGCTGCCAAGATGCTTTGAGCTCCACCGAGACACACACACACACACACACATATTAAACCGTGCATCCAACATTATTTTCACAAAGGCCGTAATAGGCTTTTGCAGATGACACTGTTCATCAATCAAACAAAATGACCACAATTGCTCCAAGAACTTCAGGTTGGGGTGGAGGAATGGCGAGTATTTTGTGTGATGCATCTTATCTTTTGTACAGTTGTGAGTCTCATTTAGTGTTTGGGAATTTGGCAGAATGAACTGTGCCAAGCTGGACTTTCAGGCAGATCAAGGGCGTTTTCTCTTAAATGCCCCATGTGATTTTGTGGCTGAAAGTACACGTAGACTAAACATTTTAGTCTCGCTGAAAGCAGGTCCAAGTTGTGGCATAGGTGGCGTTAACATGATTTTCGTGGATTTCATTGAGGTGTGTCTGTGTGTGTGTCACATATACAGTCAAACCTCGGTTTTCGAACAAAAATTTCAAGTTTTTTATGCCTCGGATGATGAACAAATTTCGGTTCTCGAACTAACTCAGCGCACTTGAATGCGTCACTTCACTCCTCTCGGCTTTGCTTCCTGTGTAGCGTCCATTGTGAGCAGACGTTTTTGTATTGTTCAATAAAAAAAGCAGACGTGTTTGGTGAGATGCTTCTGTTAGGGGGAGTGAAACCCCCCTCTTTTCAGAATGGTTTGCCCCAGCAGCACGGGGGAAGTGCGTGCGTGAGTTTGTTTACGGCCGGCAGTTTTCAATACAGAGGCACATAATCAACACTGGTGTCCGGTGTCTCATTATTATGCAATAATCATACAGAAACAGCTTCCTCGTGTAACGTCCATTGTGAGCAGATGAGTTTTTATTGTTCAATCAAGATTTTTTTTTTAAAAAGCAGATGTGTTTGGTGAGAACTACGTAATATCGGACTGTTATTTTTGCATTGTGTATCAGCCCCTAATCATGGCACCAAAGAAAGCATGTGGAAGTGGTAAACCTGGTGAAGAAAAGAGGAAAATAGTGCGCAAAACTATAGAATTTAAGAAATATTTGATCGCGAAATATGAGTCAGGTGTGCGTGTGTCTGTGTTGGCGAAGGAGTTCGGGATGCCGAAATGCCCCGCCTACTGCCTGATGACAGCTGGGATAGGCGCACGCCCCACGACAGATAGAGAGAGAGAGAGATGTTCCTTCAATTTTCATGTTATTATGTTAATGTTAAAATTGGTGAAAATAAAACATAGTACAGTTTGTGTGTCCAGTATTTTACATATAACCTGCTCTCCTATTACATTTGTACAGTTTATGGTATGAAATTGTAAAAGAAAGTGGTTTAAAAGAGTTGTTTTCTTGACTTGGAACAGATTAAATTTTTTTACATTGATTCCAATTGGAAACATGGTTTCGGTTTTCAAATAATTCGGTTTTCGAACAGTCTTCTGGAACGGATTAAGTACGAAAACCGAGGTTTGACTGTATCATCAAAGTGATGGAACAACGTAAAAATAATTTAAAAAGAGGGCAAATACAGTATGAAATGGAATTCGTGTAGACTCCGAAAAGGGGAAATGAAGGAGGACGGGAGACTCACTTAAAGTGAGCTGGTCTTCAGGTTGCAGGGCAGATCAACTCTTTTTTGACCCAAGGGGCTAATCACAATTTGAAAGTATCCCTATGCCCCATCTCACTATGACCCTGAGGGCAGACTCAGATCCAAGCTCCCGGAAAGGTGTACCTACTGGACTCATTTGAAAAAAAGATGCAGTGATTCGGGCAGACATGCGCTATGCTGGGTGTTTTTGATCAGCTCTTCTGTTAAAAAAAAAAAAAAAAAAAGTATCACCGGTTTCATTAATGAAGTTCAATCATAATGGAGCCTTCAGACACTCTAGAAAATCCTTTTCATCACAAAGCTCCATCGACTGCACGATCTTGTGATGATTGTTCTGTCCCTTTAGTGCTTATAAAGCTACTCTTCCTCTCACCTTGAATGATAAAACTATGAGTCATCCACTTCTGAGTCAATGGAAATCAAGTGTACTGTAACCGTTGAAATATTCACACGTTTTAAGGCGGCACTCGTTCCTTCATGTATATCCCAAAACGCGTCTTAGTATTTTATATTATCCAATGCTTGCTTTCATCCAAGTAAGCAGTCCAGGAGTGAAACACAAAGATAGCATTTGCTAAGCAATTGGGGCTCGTGCAATAGCTTTTTCTCTCATCCCCCTTTTTTCACCTCCGAGTCAACTGATTTCAGCACTGTGAATAAGTGCAATTTCCCCCCCACCACCACTCTCCCCATAAGGACTAAAAGTCACCTTCCGCAAATCTCATTGAACAAAAAGTCACAGAAAATAAAAGATAAACTCTGCATTCATTCTGCGCACCGAGTAAAGGCTTAGAGAGCACACGGTTAGCACTTTTTAGTTCTCTTTCTCTGTCAGCAGAAATAGTGAGAACCATTGAGAGACTGAAAGAGGGTGGGGAAAAAAAGGATGAAAAACCACAGGCAAGAGTGTGAACTTTGAACTAAAAGCAGCATTAGAAAATGAGTGCATTTATGTATTCAGGGCTACAGTATGACACTCCTTAAGTTCATGTTCCTTCCAATGAAATGAATGTGAATCGGGTACACTTAAAATCACATGTGGAATTAATTATTTAGTTTGAGTGGAATTTGTTTATGTCAATGTAAGTAGTGTAAATCTGCAAGACGCCCATTTTCATAGCGCTGTGTCATTAATCCAAATGCAAATGATTAATATTGTCTTTTTATTTATCACCTTACTTCATGAAGCGACAAAAGAAAAGTCATGCAGTCGTACAAAAATCCAAATGGGACCAATTCAAGAAACGTGTCATTGCTCGAACACAAGATCGGAATAATCACAGTCCTGACCATTGTTGCCTGGGAAACAATTGTCTCAGATGTTGCCTGACAACTGGGATGGAAAGACCAGAGCTATTCAAAGTCAGGTCAATCAGATTAAATAAAACCAGGTGGCACAGGTAACATCTATTATTGTGTCTTATTCCAATGAAGGTCTATGTGTAAACATATCCACGTCACCTCACATACAATAAATCATGTTCTTGTATGTGAGGTAAACTGTAATTCTGTGATATGTGATACTGTATTAGTAATGATTAAATCGTCACAGACAAGAGTTAATGAGTTGATTGAAGGTGCCAAAAAGTCGTGATATTGTGGAATAATTTTGTGTGCCACCAGCATCAGCCAAACGTTTGTCACGATACAATATTGATAAACCAGCAACACATATATTGCCTCGGTTTGATTCAGAGGCCCACATTTGTTTCCTGTATATTTAGTCCAACTTTATGAGGGAGTTCTGAAGCACTCCCAGACTAGTGTAGTAACAAGGGGCCTGATTTTTGAAGTTGCCCAAAAGCTTGTGCTAAATTGTGTGTAAACTAACCGCAATCATTGACACACACTGTTTCCAACAGGTGAGAAAATAATGGAAACTGACATTTTTTTTTTTAAAAGAGTGTTTTCCTGCAGTGCACAATGAAAGTATTTGTGGAAGAGTCAAACGAAAATGTTACTGAATTACAGAAAAAAGTCAATTGCTTAAATAATATTGGGGAAGACAAAATCCATGTTTTATTTTACCCATCATGAGTGCACGGCAATTTAATATGTCTGCCTATCCTCTGTAACGTTATATTAGATTACACCTCTTTGACACAAGTAGATAATAGGGTGAAACGTTTTTTTTTTTTGTGTTCTGTTCAACAATTTTGGTTCGGTGTGACTCCATTCTGTTCGCTAAACTCTCTTTTTTTTTTTTTTTTTGCTGCATGGGTTTTCTACGGGTACTCTGATTGCCTCCCACATACCAAAAACATGCGTGGCAGGTTCATGGAACACTCTAAATCAGGGGTGGCCAAACGTTTTTGACCGAAGGTCTAATTTCGATAAGCGAATTAGAAAATGGATGGATGAATTGATGTTTTGTTTTGAACATCCATTTGCGACTTTTCTGTAATTAAGGGCTATATGAAGAAAATAAGTTGACTAGACTTTGTAGCCGCAATGACCTTCAATATGAACCTGTGCAGAAATCTTTTTTAAAACAGCACATTTTTAAAAAGAGCCCTTGAAAAGATTTCAATCTTTGACAGATGGGTATTCAATCAAGAGCAATATGTTTGTCTGCATTATTGAAGTAATTGTCTACACTGTAATAAACTGGGTTTTTTGAGACTAAGAGAGACTTTGTCTTACTTAGCTACAGATGAGCACCAAAAGTCGAAAATGATAATAATGATTGACAAATGATAATACTACATAAGTGGAATAGTGCCTCTCTGACAATGAAAACCGACTGTAATGATCCGATTATTTGTTTTACTGCTCTTGTATTGAATAACATCAGATTGTGCAGGCAATGTTTAGGCTTGCGGTAACCTTTACCATAGCCCCAATTTAATGAATCGTGTTAGCCCACATGTTAATGTATAAATTGCAATCCAGTCGCCTCCTTACCTTTCATTGTTATTCTTATCTAGTCCCCCGGGTGTACAAATTAGGACCTGGTGTTCAGCGGTGCGTTTGTTATGGAGGTCTGTGTTGTGTGCTCAGTCTCCCTGCTGTTTAACGGATGTTGCGCTTCAGCGGAAGACGGTGGTTGTGATCGAGAGGGAGCTGGGAAGAAACACTGGTCTCCTGGGTAAATGTATACAGTACAGTGCAAGCAGGCCTAAAGTCTGTGATTAACACATCTTGTGCTTTGATTTTTGCAAAGCAACCTCTGTTTTTGTCCTTTCGGTCACCTTTTTTACATAGTCCTGTGAGCCGAGAAACACTCATCCAAGGAATGAATACAATACCTGTATTACACCACATCACGACATGACTTTAAAGGGGCCACCTTTTTGCTGGTTCTTCATCAGAATGTGGCACATCATGCGGTTTTGCAGCCATTTTTTTTATTTTTCACGTTTGTTGGTGAGTTTCTCACCTACTGTACCTGACCTGATTGTTTCAATACCATGCATAGTGCTGTCAAGCAATTAAAAATATTAATTCATTTTGATCTGTAATTAATTGATGTAACGAATCTATATTTTAATCTCATCTAAAAAAAAGTGCTGAGAAACCCCTATTTTTATTTTTAATTCATTACATTATTGAGGCAGATCAAAAGACAAAAAAAGTGGCATTATAAAGTATTTCATTGTTTGTGAGCAGACTTGAATAGATGCAGTCCGAGCCATTCCGTTGCTGTTGTACTTGAGACTAGTCCCACCTGCAACCTTTAGTTTCGACCACCATCGTTAATATCACCGTTTTGTTAGTTTTTGTAAATCGCCAAATAATTAAAAAACAAAAATAAAATCGAATATCAGGTACAAAAAAAAGTGCTTAGGTTAACATATCAAAAACAGTAAGAACATGTTTCTGAACAATTCAAGTACTCAACACTAAATTTGCTTCGGATGATAAAAAATAAATAAGAGACCCTAAAATCACAGTGCTGTAAGTTAGCACTTCAGAAATAACACTGTTCATCATGAGAAAACAAAGTGCTGAAATAGACATCAACCACTTCTGGAAGAATACTGAGGACACAGCAACTGTGCTAACTTCATGCCTCATAGTGTTCTCCTCGAGTTTAGTTTGGGAAGAGCTTTGCTTTAGCTCGCTATATAGCTCACGCTTTCGATGCTAACGTTAGCTGTGGATGTACTCGCGACTGGTTGGTTTGCATTAAAGTGGGAGGCTAAACTTGAGCTGCTTTGGTGGTCAGCAAACTCCTTCTCACAAATTAGGCACAATACTCTACTTTTATTAATAGTGCCATGAGGGCGTTTTTGAAAAGAAAATTTTCCATTCATTGTGCGGAGAACTCTCACATGCGCCTCCATTTTCACTTCTCCTTTCCTCACCCAACTCCAATGGGAGCCAGTTTATGCTAAACAAGCCCAAATATAATGACAGTCAATCAATGTACGCTTCAGGTAGTGACTGACAGTTGTCAGTCACAGCCTCAACTACTCAAATACAGGAAGCAAACACATGAAAATGTATAGTGTAAAAAGGCAACCCACCTACAGAAACGAAGTTAGAGATTAAAATTTAGATTAACACGATTAAAAAACAATGCGCTAAATATGACTGCAATTAATTATTCGCAATGAACACGATAAAGTGACACCTCTAACCATGAATACATTTTACATACTCTAAATCATAGGTGTCAAACTGAGGTCCTGGTGGGTCGCCGCCCTGCATGTTTTCCAAGTCTTCCTGTTGCAGCACACCTGATTCAAATGAGCAGGTTCAATGTCAGGCTTCCGCAGAGCTTGCTGATGATCTGATCATTTGAATCAGGTGTGTTGCAACAGGGCGACTTGGAAAACATGCAGGACAGCGGCCCTCCAGGACCTCAGTTTGACACCTATGCTCTAAATGAAGAAAAGTCAACGTGAAGTCCTGCCAACGGAAGAGGTGAAAAGCATGAACTGTCAATGACCCCAACAGATCATATAATATGGTTTTAATTGAGATGTAATTTGGCAGCCCTTTTGTGGGTCAGATTATGACAGATTTATCTGAATTAAAAACACGTAATGCATTTATAGGGTCCTATTTTGAGCCTAAAATCAACATAATACCCGTTTTCTGGGGGGGGGGCATGTTTTGTTTTTGCTGGAGTTGGAAAACTGTGACAGTCTTGACAGTGGCTTACACACAGACCAGCTTGAACACTGCCACGTACACTTAGTGTACCTGCCGCTGACACTGAGCATAGGCAGCAGCAAGATACATAGCAATAGCGAAGTAAATATATTATTTGAAGGTATTATTATTCTTTTGGTGTTGGGAAGTATCTCATGCTCCCATCTCTCATCTGTGTTTTGTAATCCTTCTAAAAATAAGCATATGAGAAAGGAACCCCAATTAAGACAAGTTATAGAAACAAAGGAGAATCTGCAAACTTGGGAAGGTATTTTGAGAGACTGTAAATGTTCACTCCCATTACACGTAAGGATCCGTTTGATTGTGAAGTGCTTTGTTATTTTATTGCACTTGCTCTGCACAATAAATGCCCCTGCGAGGATATTTGCCGTGAAGTAAGGTGACCGAAACTATTCAATTCAAATCTCTGTTTGGATAATGAAGTCTGGGAGTGCTTCTCCAGATCAACACAATCTTGGGTCTGGATGATTGGGGGAACAAGTGTGGCAACTATTTCCATCTCATTGTGTCCTGACTTCAATAACTGGGTTTGAGAATGCAATATGAAGTTGATGTACCAACCAGGTCCTTCTCGTATTTGCAAATAACTTCATACGAAAGATGATCACTCAAGTTAGAATAAAGTGGCAAACATCTTTCATCCATTGCTTTGGATTGCATTATGTTATTCTAACTCAATTTTAAAATTATCATTTGATGATGTTATGGTAAATGCAGTGGTCACATCCAGTACGACAGATATTGCTTTGAATGGTCCGACAGGTCAACAGGTGTCTGCTACAGAAATTAAATTAAAAGACGAAAAGCAAAAGAAAATCATTCTTAATTTTAGATGTCCAAGGGGTTTTGCCTGCCTTCTTTGATTTTTTTTTTTCATGAAACTGGTCCAAATGGCCCTTTTTCTGTGGCTGTCTGTTCATCATGTCTTTTTCTCTACTCGATGTTATCAGTACTGCACCCCTTGTAACAGGCAGTCAGCTCTCTCCATCCATATTGATGTCTTGTGCAGGTCTGACATCTTGTCTCGTTTGTCTGATTGTATTTAGTTCTTGGTTCTATGTACTCTATCTCCGGTCGTTCTCTCTGTCTTGTGTCCTGTCAAAACACAAAGAAATATTATGACCATGCTGGAGGACATATGAATGTGCTTTGCCAAACTGATACTGTGCGGGAAGTATCAATTTGGCAGAGAAGGGCTTGAACAAGAGTTCACAACAGTCTGTTCTTAAGTCTGAAGGCCCTATTTTGGGAGGTTGACACCCATGTGCTTGCCGTAAAATCGTACGTAACTTCATTTTCATACTAGCGCAAAGTTAGTGCACCATGTTTGGGGTCCTGTTACGCCTCTCAGGGTAACGAGTTAACTCGCCTCTGACTCAGCTGACAATTCGGTAACAGAAAGTAGTCTGCACTCATCTTAAAAACAGGCGCATTGTCATTTCCGTGCCGGGGCAATGGATTCGTTCACCGTGTTTGTGAAATTGGTAGATGCACTGTGCCTCACTGGATGTTCCTGCTGTGCTTCCCAGTGTGTCGCAAATTGGTGATAAAAAGTAGGCTACATTTTAGACTACCTAAAAGGAGGACTATTGTGCAATGCAGGTGATGCAATACGAACTTGGTGTATTTGATCGAGGCTCAACAAGACAAATTGTGCACTGTTACTGGATATAAATTAAATCTGTGACCATAAATAAGATCAACTTATGCCAACACAGATCAACACATGGATTTTAATTGTATACACTTTGCCATATTTTTGGAATTCACTCAACTCAACTATTTATAGAGCACTTTCAAATAGCCATCGCTGCACACATGGAGCAACTAACATATACAACAGTAAAGCAACAAATCAGTAACAAAGACGGCAGAGAGCACCGAACAGTATAACTAAAATCATAATTTGGGTCATGCTGAGTCATCATCATTCACATCAGTATCCACACCACAGATGTTTACAAGTACGTAATGGGAGGGGGGCGCGGGTGGATTTAACAGCAGGGCACCAGGGGATTAGGCACAAGATTGCATTTCAGGATCTTTACCCAATTAACTTCATCATTCCCATGCCCTGTAAACATGACAAGAACAGGTCACATTGATTTTCTTGGGTTTGATGTTCTCTATCTCAGCCTCCATCCTTTCATTCTTGCGCTTCTTACGCCCCTCAACATATCTTTCGGGGCACATTTGTCACTATGGTTTGGAATACCTTCACACACCCAATCTCCTTATTGCAAATGGGCTGACCTTGCATGTTTAGTTAATTGAGTCTACATGAAGCCTTGGTGGAATACAGAAACTAATGATCTTACTAGGTGAAGAGGTCACTGATTTGTCTTGCAATTTTCAAGTTTAACTGAGCAGATACAAACATGAACATATGGACATGACCACAAAGGCATAACAAAAAGGAGATAAATGCCACTATGCGCTTACCCGCATGCACAATACACTAATGCACACACGCACACACACACGTTAAAGAGGTGTGTGTGTGTGTGTGTCCTTTATACATGTTATAAATTGAAGTCACACAAAAGGCTACTCTGGATCTCCCTCTCTCTTTTGAACTCCAAATAAGGCAGCGCATTGGCCACATAAAAAAAGATATACTCTACTTCTGAAACAAAACACTGACTATCCTCCTTTGAATGCTTTGTTATGGCTTGTGCCATATTTGTGAAATGCACATGCTGCTTTTACAAACAATACGGACTCATGTATTAAATGTTTGCATGTTGTGACACTATCCACTGAATGTCTATTAATCGTAATAGTTTGTCATGGGTGACTAGTCTGCAGATTATGTTTTGTATGAATAATAACTGAATGCCTGGCTTTACCTTAAAAAATAAAACATGTACTGTTTCAATCACTTCATGCTTCGAGCAGCATCTCTCCTTTGAAGACATTATTGAACACAAGCTCCCAAAACCTTGCACCGTAAATTATATTGCGGTTCACCTAACATTTCTCTCATTCCTTGACAGATATTTGAAGCACACTTGGAATACACTACAAACACGGGCTGCTCAGATTCACACTTTTTAAATAGATTCTGCCTTTTGAAATGAATGAGAGAAGTGTGGGTTACTGGACTCGTAAAGACCACAGTGACCCCTGCTGGCCAGGTTAAATTTTTGGCTTGCACTCAACCTTGACATAATGGAAAGAAGGAAATCGCACAGTGGATTGGAAGAGCATTTCTGTTTATTTGACCTGAAACGGCTTTACCCTTGCAAGGGTCGGTGAAGGAAAACATTCTTTGTCAGGAGCACAATCTATGTGTATAAGCAAGAAAATGGAGAGAATCATATGTCATGGATGCTGAAAGAGGAAAGAGTAGTGTAATTATTATTATTCGCTTTCCCGAGTCAGTCAAATGTAATACAAGAATGGTGTCCATGGTTATTCAGCTGAGTTTGGATTGACACTGTCAGAGAGGTATTCTTTTCTTACGCTGACTGGTAGTTCATGATACGTTCAGACCTTATGCGGGGTGAGTGCTCCCCCTCGCTTTATCTGAAGGAGATTGAGCGCAGGAGTTTGTACGGGACGTGGCTGCTACATTCACATCCATCAGAAAAGGGATGGAACATCATTTGGTAGACAACTCCAGTAATGTACGTTTCACGGGGTTGAGAAAAGAAAGCGGCGAAAGTATTTCCACTTTTTTTTCCTGTGACTGAGGTCGAGCTACTCTTTTTCTTCTGTCCCTCAAGCACTTCCGCTTTTTGGGGCAAAACCCTTCTGACAGAAAAAAATTATGTTTCGATTTCGGAATCAGGTGGCCGCTGGTTGTGCTGAATACTTTGGCGAATGCTGAACACTATTGCTATTGGGAACAATTCGACAACTGTAAATAAATATTAGGTACTGTACGACAACTTCCATGTTCACCATTCAATCCCGTTGGCATAAATTGACCGATCCATGGCCGATTCTGGGCAGTACTGTGGCTATAATTATAGTGCGTGTCAAGAGAGGGCTTATCCGAAGTCTTTATATTATTATGCCACTTGTTGAACTTTGTCTCAGTCACTTGCCGCTGCACCATTGGATGAAGAATCCCGCTCTCGGGGACCTGGCTTAATGACAAAGAGCCTGTTGGAAGGCATTCAATTCCACATTATTTTTCCATTTGTTTATTTATCAGTCAATCATATCACCGTATCTGCACACCAAATATACACCCTTACAATAAACCCTGAAAGTCACCTGACTGATCTTTGCGGGCATTTGTTTCCGCTGGACCGTAGCGGAAGCGGTCGAAAGATTTGCAGTGGAGGACAGTGGTAAAATGTGTGTTTATCAGTCAGCAGTCCATCCCAGTGAATGTACATCTCACTTTGATGAAAAGGACATAATGAGATGCATGTTCAGGGTCCCTATCAAGCACCTTGATTGATTTGTACAACTATCGGGACAGCAGATGGGGACAACTAGTATGGTGAGTTCTTCACTAGCTGTGAAGCGGTGCTGGCACGCTGACATGCAGGTGCCTCCCTATCGCCTGAGAGCGAATTGCAGACTGGAATTGAATGCTGGCGTTTTTTCTTTTGGTAGCCTGTGGAATGCTCGCCCCTTCTTTAATACGTGTGACAATCTGGTGAACAACAGTGGTTGGCCAGTGTTAGAGTGTGGAGTTTCCTCATATTAGAGACAAGTTTTCCACCCTGAATTGTTTACAGTATATTTGTTGCAGTGCATTGTGGGATGCATTCCATCAATTATTACTTGGTAATTACAATTTTGATCTGAGCCAGCATTGGTTCATAAAAGGTACAGTGTGTGAATCGTTTGATTTGTTGGCCGTCCTATTTGTTAAAGTTGATGAAAAGCAAAACAATGTGCTGATCTGTTTATCGATGCTGAAAAATAAGTTGGCATGTCTGTTAACGTTGGAATGGGGGAGGCGGTCGCTGATATTTGATGGTGAGCCCTGGGGCCTGTGAGTAGGTAAAGGCAGCCTTGTTTATTGCTGGCCCTGTTGTAGCACTCTGGGTGACTATAGACCGCGATGATAATCTTTTCCTTATATAATTGTGACTCAAAAACTACCTGTACAGGACATGGGTGTCACAGACTATGTCTAAGAGGCTTGGCTGCCGCGAGACGACGTGTGACAAAAAGCCCAATTTTTCGAACTTGAGCGAATGTTTGTGTGTGCGTGTGTGTGTTTGGTTGTGAGCACAGGCATGCGTTTGGCGATTTGTATCTGTGTATGTTGGGGGGGAGTGGAAGGGTCCTCTTTTTATGTTGTATTTTTGATGTTTGAATTCCATAGCACTTAGACTTGCATTTTTACGTTATAAATAACGTTTGAAGATTTTGAAGATTTTCAGCACATGCCCCGTGTGTAACGTGCCATTCGCAACATCCAATAGGCATCCGTGCCTGACCGTGTGAACTGCATTGAATAAATTTGGAATGGCACTCGCCATAGACACTCACCCCACATTTGGTCCAAATATAGCATTACAAAACTCAACCTTTTCTATCTACTGAAGAATCTGATCTGAGAAATTGATCTGAATCGCATTTTTTCAAAGAATAAAATTAAACTACAAGACAATACACACAAGTATGAAGTGTGGTTGTTTGTCAATATGTGCCCTATGACTGGCTGGTGACCAGTCCAGGGTTATACCAAGTCAACTGTGATATACTTCCCAGCTGACGTGACATGTGCTTTTGAAAATACTACAGAATGATATCTGTTAGGTATCCAACTAGCATACCCGTAAACCACTGTGCATGCCTTACAGCAATTTAAAAAGACGAAAAAGACCCACCAATATCCCCTAAAAAATGGAACTGCCACATTAATTACAGTACAATGGTAACTATATCGTGGAAAGTTGCTGGAACCTACAAAGTGCAGCTTTCGCCTGCAAACAAAAGAAACAATCAAGAAAAATGTTCCCTTGAAGCTGAAACGACTTTCTTGTGGGGACTTTCTGCTTGAATGGTTGCGTTTAAGCAGAAAGTGTATAGTTATTGATGAGTAAAATTACATCATTTATCTACGCCATCACTAAGAGTGAGGAAGATCCAGTTTAGGTGCACAGAACATCTCTGAGAGACCTTCGCTAAAAGAGTGACCTGCGCAGTCGGCCCTTGTGTAATACCCACGTGTCGGGCCCCTTAGGTGCTGAATTTCCTGCCTCCAAAGATAAGATTTGGAGGCCAAGGTGGCCGAGGGCAGCCAGGCTTCTATAGTGTATGTAGTTTTGTTTTCATATTGAACTCAGTAAAGTTGCTTAAGGCAAGACAAGGCAGCTTTATTTATGTAATGCATTTCATACATATGGAAACTCAAAAACATTTAAAGGCAAAATAATTCAAGAGGTTCAAAAACTGAAGAAGTGTACAGTGCAAGAACATAATTTTGGATTACAGAAATGCTCTAAAAGACCTTAATTAGAGGTACGAGAGAAAGCATTGTTTTAAGATTGCATTAAAAAGTTGAGTGATTGTGGAGTAATAACTTTCACACAAACCACCATCAGAAGTCCTAAGTGCAGCCTAATACCATGGGTGCAGCTTACAGTGCGACGGTACAAGTACTTACATGGCAAAATGTATTTTCACACTATTCCATGTATTTATACTTTGCAGAACTAGCATAATTATGTCCCAACTCCATCGTTAACACAGCGACCTGTGCACAAAAGTCAGTGAAAAATATCCGTTTGAGGACCCAACACATTTGATCAGACGACTTACAAATGTGAACTGGGGACAGTAGAGCTTGAGTAGGGTGTCTGCAGAGTGATGTGGTTTTAATGAATGCCTAATATCAAGGGGGTTGAATTACTGATGCTAATTTAAACTGCAGTAGGAAATGAATATGACATGGACCCCTATTTGCTCAATACCATTAGTTTAGTTTTTTTTACTATCATTATAATAATACAGTGAACATTCTAAATAGCTTCTAAATATTATGAAACTGAGGGGGTGGGCAGATATTGGTAAAGAATGGAATTTCTCTGTGTTCAGTCCATCCAAGTCAGTGCAAGAGTGTGTCTTGCTCGCACTGTATTCAAAGCAGCAGCCACAATGAAGCCAGTGATAACAAACACAGAATTGCAGGTTCTTCCGTCTAGTCTGGATCTTTCCTTTTCATCGGGGTCATCCTTGTGATGCCAACATGAGAGAAGACGCTGTTAATGTTCCACAATTGAGTCTTCTAAATGCTATTGGTTTCAAGGTTTTCCCTCAACTGGCTGTCGTCATGTTGGCGCATTGTGGTCCAGAGGCATTCATCATGGAGCAAAGCAGAAGACCGCAGGTCAGGTAAGAAGAAAGCCACCTTAGGACAGATGCTGTTGTGATTCCACTTCTACTGATGTCCCTCTTTAACATTTCTCCATGCCTTTGATATCCCTACTTCTAAAGTAGCAGAACACATTTAAAGTAACATATTTGCGGCCGACAAATAGATGTTGTTTTTGCGTTCAGACACTATATGATTAAAGCCCTTTTCACAATGCCCTGAGCAGGGCGTATTGCAGCGCCGTTAAACCAATTCATGGCGTATGTGATGAGACGCACTGCCACGGAATGGAGCATTGTTGGGCGGTGCGGCATGGATGAACTTAAAAAAATTCTTCTCGAGGAAGCTTTCTTCCTGGTAGACTCCTGCATCAACACCTGCAAATATGGTCACGCTGCCAACCAGAGAATCAACATCTGTCATCCCTTTTATGCCACCATTACATACTGAACGAGTGCAGTGTGAAAAGGGCTTTATCATTTCACGCGCTTTGAAGCGCACACCAAACGTCCTTGTGCCAAGATGCTGTTTTTGTGAATTTAGTTTGTTCTTTTGACATTAGAGAGTGTGTAGCTCCAAAGTAACACAACCAGGGCACGGTTTCCAAATGGCGGGTGTTTATTAGTGTCTTTGGGGTTGTCCTTTTACACCAACACCGTGAAAACTGTTGGTAAATAAAATCAGCAATGTACAATCGAGAAACAATATATGAGGCTAATCCAAAATGTGGGCTAACGCTAACCTCATTGCCGCCTGCCACTTTGGAGGTCTTGGGCAACAAAAATACACTTTTGGTATCTACAGGACAAAATATAACGATTACAATCATGTCTTACATTTAGTTACATACACAACCAAATAAATTACAAATACCTTGAACAGATAGCGAACAGTCCTTATTGCTGCTGCTCTTCCTAGGTCTTGCGTTCGAGTCTCTGTCCGTGACTGGGCAGGAATCACCTTACCACAGCGCAAGTCTCGCGATAATATCGATAACATTGAAATAACGAAACTTAATTTATGCACAAAATACATATTTCACAACGCGAATACACAATGTACATAAAACAAACAAAAAATGACCTCTTTGCCTTAAAGTAGAAACAAAATATTATTAGTTTCCAACCTAACTATTCTGATGACACTTACACTCCCACCAAAATCACTCATTGTTTATGTGATTTTCTATGAAGTGTCCAGAGTCGATTTTGTTTGAGCGTCAGTCTCAAGTAACGTCACTACTTTGTGTATCGGTCTATCTATTTGTATCAGTCTTGTTAATGGTTTTCCCTTGTCAAAGGAAGTCTCACTAGTTTTCAGTCTAACCTTTCGAAACTTTCCACCTGATCTTTCCAATGTTTCAATCACTTTTGCCAGTTTGATTATGAACATCGCTGTATCTTTCATCTCTTTGAGATCTGTGACTTTGTTCATTCTTTGCAGAGTACCTTTAAACTCTTTGATGAACCTTTTCAATCTTGCAATAGCCTTTACTGCTCTTGTCCAATCAGAGAATTTCTTCACACGTTCCAGCAATGGGCTTACTTCTTTTGACTGCACAGTATGTGTATATCCTTTTCGCACTTCTGGGTCCGTTTCGTCAACTTCTCCCACCATTTTCTGCTTAGCCGGAAGATCTTGTTTCCACAGAAAATTGGGTCCTTTAAACCAGTTTGACTCTTTCAACTGTACTGCGCTCAAGCCTCTTGAGGCATGATCAGCCGGATTGCTTTCTGAGCTGACGTGTTGCCAATCATCGGGACTTGTACTTTGCTTTATCCTTTGAATTCGATTAGCGACAAAACTGTGGAACCTCTTGGCGTCATTGCTTAGGTAGGCTAACACCACCTGTGAATCTGTCCAATAGAATTCCTTCAAATCTTCAATCTCCAGTTCTCTTTTGATCAAATCTGCATTGCGAACAGAAGTCACTGCTGTTGACAATTCGAGCCTGGGGATAGTTGTCTGTTTTGTAGGTGTGACTCTCACTTTGTCCATTACGAGTGAACAACTAATCTTTCCTTCTTTGGTTACTGATCTGAGGTATGAACATGCTCCATAACCTTCAAGGCTTGCATCTGAGAAGTTATGTAACACGTACTGTGCAACGTCCGTATCTTGCAAGTAGCTTCTTGGAATCTTAAGTGCTGCCAGTTTTGGTAGGTCTGGTCCAGTAAGTAAATGTTCATTGAGAGAAGTTTCTTGAAACCTGGCTGAACAGTCAAAAACTACACGGATCTTATAAGGCTTGTGGGGGTGATAGACCCCGTGGTGAGGAATGTACCACGCTGTCTTGCTGTCTATCTCTTGTTCTGGAACCCTTTCTGCATCTCCGCGAGTTATGATGTCCTCCATAAACTTCACATAATCTTTGCAGTACTTCTCGTCCTTTCTTAATCGACGTCCCAATGAACAAAGTCTGTGTTCTGCGTACTGTTTGTTGTTTGGGAGATTTGGACTTGTTGTTTTGAATGGTAGTGGAAGTTCAAAGTGACCATTTTCTTTTTGTCTTATGCCTTCAGTGACCTTGGACATGAACAAAATGTCTTCTTGTGAGATTGGATTTTCGTCCATCGTGCGCTCAGAAAAATCCATTTCTAGAGCCTTTATGACATCCACTGGACTGACTTCCTTGACTTGAGTTCTGCATACAAAATGTACTTCCTGTTTTAGTTCGACAGCCTGTTGCGACAGAGGTGTCACTTCACGAACCACTACTCTGTGACTTATACCAATGGCATCATTGTGGCTTTGAGTTTGTGATGAACAACCTACTATGCTCCAGCCAAGATCCGTTAGCTGAGCGTAGGGTTGGTTACCATTTCCTGCTAGAACTTCTCTTGGTAGAAGTGCCTGTTGACAGTTATAGCCAATGAGTAGACCAACATCAGAGTCAAGCATAGGTGGTAACTTATCTGCTAACCTTTCGAGATGTGGCCACTTTAAAGCTGTTTCACACGTGGGAATGTGAGTTCTGTTTACAGGTATGAACTCTCTTGTAAACACTGGTGGTAAAACCACTCTCTTGTCACTTTTGTAACCGCGGACTTGAAGATCGACTAGCTTCTCACATGGAATGACAGTTGACTTGGCAGACATGGTTGCAAGTCGCAGGTTTGTTTTACTTCGATCAGTATCAATTTCTTGTGCCACTTCATCCAGAATGAAAGAAGTATCGCTCTGAGAGTCGAGAAGTGCATATACCAGAACTTCTTTATCTGGTTGGCTTGTAGACGACACCCAAACAGGGAGGATTGATGATGTCAATGTGCTTGTCGTTTCTTGAGACACTCTGTTTGACACAGCCATGTCTGATTTTGGATCTTCCTTAGCATCACTTTTTTCATCTTGAGCTTTATCTTCATTCTTTGAGACAGCGGGTTTCTTTCGCTCAACAAACTTGTCGTCGTGTAGGCATGTCGGATGTCTCCTTTGACATTTCTCACATGTGCTCCTTTCTTCACACTTCTTTGAATGATGTCCAGTCTTTAGACATCCAAAACACAGCTTTTCTGTTTGTGCAAACTTGATACGATCTTGAAGCGACTTCTCAGTAAACTTGAAGCATTTGTCCAGTGTGTGACCATGTCCTTTGCAGAATACACAAGTCACATTTACAATGTTTGAGGGACTTGGGATTCCATCACCATCAGAGTGAGTAGCTAATGCTTTTGCCGGAATTACTTGACTGCGTGTGTTTTTGAGTTTACTTGATTCTAAAACCTTAAGTGCCTGCATTGATGAAATAGGATCACATGCTAGATCTGCTTCAGTACACACAAACTCCACAAATGTATGGAAGGATGGGTATTCACCATTGCTCATTCGTCTTATTTTCATAGCTGTCCTATTCCATCTGGTGGTCATCCAATCTGGAAGTGTCAGCAGGAGTCTTTGGATTTCCATACAGTCATTGAGAACTTCGAGGTTCTTTATGTGTGACATTGCAGCTTCACAATTCACAAGGAAGTCCGCAAATTCCCTTAGTTCATTTCCATCTTTAGGACTTATTTTAGGCCAACTATAAAGTTTGTCTCTGAAACATTTTCCAATAGTGAACAGATCTCCAAATCGCTTGTCCAGCATTTTCCAAGCTGAATCATACGCTTCATCTGTGCCTACTAGGAGGAATCCTTCTACTGCTCTTTTTGCAGCTCCACCTAGATACTTCCTGAGATAGTAAAGCTTCTCACACTTGGGAATGTTCTTTCTCTCAATCAAAGTTTCGAATGACAACTGCCAGTCTTTAAACTTCAGGGGATCTCCTGTGAACAAAGCGGGTTCAGGAGTCGGAAGGCGATTAGCACTTATTGCTTCTGCCAGAATGCCAACTAGATCTGAGTGTAGCTGTGGTTGTTGTTGTGTTTGATTAGCCAGAGGAATGAATGGCTGACTTGTAGCTTTGAGTTTATAGCTTCTGTTAACTTGAGGTGGAATGTCATATTCTTGGTTGTGTGGAATAAATCCAGCTTGAGAGGGAATGACTGATTTGATAGAAATACTTTGATTTTCATTTGAATCTTGGATGCTTTCTAATAAAGCTTGACTTCCGTCACAATTTCCAGCTTCTTCATAAATCTTCACACGAGCCTTAGCAGCGTTTAGTTTCTTCAACTCTTCCAAATGCTCGATTTTTCTGCGTTGATCTTCCATTGACTGTTCTCTCTCAAATTTCTCACGCTGTAATTTCTGTAGCGAAGCTGCTTCTTTTTCTTGTTCCATCAATACCGCCATTATTTCCTTTGATGCTGCCAACTCGGCTTCTGCTTCTACTCTTTTGTTTGTTTGAGAATCTTCACTTGAGTTACTTTTGGATTTTCTGGATTTTGACCTTGAGCTATTAGAGCCTAGACATGACTCACCATCTGGCCAGGGTTCTTCCTCATCAAAATGACCTTCAAGTCCTCGTTCAGCTCTTTTAACAATAAATGAAGTGAGTGATGCGCAAACATCCACTTTGCGTCTTATTTCAGCTTCAGGACTATAGATTTTTCTTATTTGGAGAAAAACTGCTTGTACTTTGTTAGGGGACGAGCGGCCTTCTCTCCTCCGCGTGTTCGTTGTCTTTCGGACGAGGAGAATGTTGATAATCCAAATAAAGGCTGGAGGCAATGAACAGTCATCTTCGAAGCTTTTAATTTAGTTTACTGCAGTTTACGAATCGATTCGGGCTCCTGAGGGGTCCAGATTTGAATCAGGAAGCTCAGGACAAACACGTTCATGAGATTATATAGAGACAATATGATAATGAGAGGTGGGGAGGTACGCCTCTCATGCAAATCCCGGAAACAAAGAAAGTAACATGTCATCTGACCCGGTGTGGCTGGAGGAAGTTGGGAGCGGTGAGGTGTGACCAGAACACCACTACCCACCATTTGGTGTGATAGCAAGTTGCAGACCCCCGCTGTGCATACATCCTGAGACAAAAGGTCTTCCCAAGGGTCGGGGGACAACAGGAGACACTTGGGAGCCGTTAATCAACCAAGGGGGAAGAAGATACAATCTAACACTACATACATTGCTCCAGGTGAGCGAACAGATGCCCACGAAAGAGACCGGGATCAATCGTACTCATAGTAAGGCGCAGTTCCTCAATAGCTGCAACACAGATACTTGAGATAACAGTTGTTCTTTTGATGTAAAACAAGTCCTATGGAGGGGGCCCCTAAAAGTGGTGGGGGTCGAGGGACACTAGAGGTGATTGTAATCACAGCAAGCAGGAAATACCTCCAAAAACATTCTACATTCTTTGTTTCTTTCAAATCCAACTAACAGAGAGAAATCAAACTACAACAACTTCTTCACAGGTTGCATATATTTTAGAAATGAGTTCACTTTCTGAAGCCTCTTTTCTGAGCATGACTTTACTCATTCTTGCTTCATATCTCCACTTTTCAAATACAACTGCATATTTGTGAAGCAGTGTTTTGAGCTTGTCTTCTTGAAGACATCTTCCTTTCTCAGTAAGTGTTATTCTTCTTTCACTTCTGCGAACAGGTTGTACTTCTGAAGCTTCGATGGCTGTATACTTTTCATCACCTTCATTGAGTGTTGCAGTACGGAACTGTTCCTTATTGTCTTCGGTCATTTTGAATGCTTAGTCAAATCTAAGTCAGTGTTCTAAATTGAACCACCAAGAACTTTAGGGCTTATAGCTTTCACTTTTGAGACACCTGAACTTATATTTCAGTCCTTTGATTATTGTAACAAATGTCAATTTAGCCCAAAATAAATGCACAAAAGTATTCAAATTCAAACATTACTCTAAGCTCAGAAGAAATCAAATCTTTCATTGTGCTGTAGAAACTTACAGTGAACCTTTAAACTTTACTTTATCACTCTAATTCTACCTTTAGCACATTCCTTTTTATCGATTTCTACTTCACTTCTTTGAATAAAGTTGATACGATGCTTGTTGAGCTTGTGAGCGATGACCTTGGTAATAGCGCCTTCTGCTGTATCACCACGGTACCGTCTCAGTCTCGCCGCACTGCCGTCGTCAAATGGCTGCTTCCCACCGGCGCTGGGCTGGGTGAGTTTTCACTGTAGCTCCAAAGTAACACAACCAGGGCACGGTTTCCAAATGACGGGTGTTTATTAGTGTCTTTGGGGTTGTCCTTTTACACCAACACCGTGAAAACTGTTGGTAAATAAAATCAGCAATGTACAATCGAGAAACAATATATGAGGCTAATCCAAAATGTGGGCTAACGCTAACCTCATTGCCGCCTGCCACTTCGGAGGTCTTGGGCAACAAAAATACACTTTTGGTATCTACAGGACAAAATATAACGATTACAATCGTGTCTTACATTTAGTTACATACACAACCAAATAAATTACAAATACCTTGAACAGATAGCGAACAGTCCTTATTGCTGCTGCTCTTCCTAGGTCTTGCGTTCGAGTCTCTGTCCGTGACTGGGCAGGAATCACCTTACCACAGCGTAAGTCTCGCGATAATAGCGATAACATTGAAATAACGAAACTTAATTTATGCACAAAATACATATTTCACAACGCGAATACACAATGTACATAAAACAAACAAAAAATGACCTCTTTGCCTTAAAGTAGAAACAAAATATTATTAGTTTCCAACCTAACTATTCTGATGACACTTACAGAGTGTATGATTATCATGTGTTTTCGTTTTCATGCTCTTTTTATTTAGTGGAAACTGCCTTTACAGTATTTCCATAGGGGACTGATGGATGGTGTTCACATTCAAGTTGATCGCATGATCTTTCTTTTCGTAGTGCATCAGACACTTCCTCTTTTGTTAGCAGCCATGTATTCCTCAAGAGAGGAATAACAAGAGCGTGGTTTAATGAGACACTTGCAATGGCAACGGATGGAATTCACACCTTCCCATTGTGGTCCATGCGCATTCCCGTTTCATAACATCCTACTTGGAATGTGTTGCCCACTCACTAATTCTAAAAGGAGAAAAACAAAACAAAACAATATCAAAGCACCATTAGCTGCTGAGAACTGCAATGATATTTGTGTTACACCTTCTGTGACGTGTCGGACGTTCCATTAAGGGAGGTATTTCGTATCAGAGAAATAAAGTATTTTTAGATCGTGTTGAAAATGGAGCTCATCTCCCATACAGTTTGAGTTTCTGGGCTAAGATCCACAGTCCATGCCTTTATGTGCCCCGTGAATGAGTAGAGACAACTGGGGTGTACCCTGTCTCTTGCTCAAAGTCAGCCGGGATGGCAGAAAAAAATAAATGGCTGGATGGTGTTGTAAATGTCATTTATCTGACACAATATTTAATTTTGTCTTCACCTCTCTTTTTTTTTTTCTATTGGGCATCGGCCACTATGGTGGTGGTGACCTGGCATCAGAATTAGGGGTGTAGAGACTTTTTTTATCTTGCAAGCTACGGAGTGCAATACGTTTCATGACTGAGGTCCCGTCAACAGTATTCACAATGATGCTGTCATCATTTACTCACACTGTGTTACGTACAGTTTCATTACCACATTCGCAGCCTTGTACTAGTTCTAGGTCAAATTGAAAGACATGAAACGGACTCTCTCAAACCGCGACACGTTTTAAATTGTGAAATTCACCCATCAATAAAGACAGCACAAGATTACAGTGTTTGAAAACTACTCAATGTTTTGTCTGCTTTGTCCCCCGTAAAGCTTCATTAAGAATATTATGGCAGCTCATTGTGAAAAGCTTAGCGTTGAATACTTCCCTTGAGGATGAGTCTTAGAGTAAGTGTGCTTCCTTCATGGCCATTAACCATAAATATCAGTCTCATGACCCTGTTCATTCCTAGTGCTAATGCAGCTTAATTACAATCCTCTTAATCATCAGAGCATTTGACCTTTCATGTGTAAAATATTTATAGCATTTGCATCACTAGAAACACTTATTTTCTCAGTGACCCTCAAAGTTAGCAGGGCTCGTCGAAGGGCCCTCCGTCATCTGTCAAAACAAATCGCTGATGCACGTCGTCAGCTGAGTACATGTGTGAACATGTTGTAGATCGTTTAAAAGTGGAGATTTGAATGGTACCCTACATGTTACAATTGTCGAATTTGAACCGGAACTTGGGTAGACCTCAAGCTTTGATCCTGTTGTGTTTTCAAGTCCTAATCAACATGCTAAATCCATTTTCAAGGCAGATTTTGTGAAAAGAAATTAGACGAACATAAGATTTGCCTTTTTCTTCTGTTTTCGAACATCCATAGTTCAGGCCAGCATCATAGTTTAGACCCTGGTGGACATGATGCATAGTTATTTTATGATTCTTTCTTCTAAATTTGCTAGAGACATTTGAACGGGAGGAACATCCCAGAGGGAATACCACCATATATCAGTAGCAGTCACGACATTTAAATGTCACACAGGATTGGATATATGTGTCAGCACCCCACCTAGACTTTGTTATTATACTGCACACTCTCCATAGCTAAGCACATGGTTCTCTGCCCTTTGTTAAACAATCACAATTGATAGTTTTCTAGGGAGTGTAGGACAGCCAGTATGCGAACCAGATTCTGCCTTGACTGAGCAATAAATGCAAAGCTTGTTGTCCAGCATGCATATTTCTTTCACTACCCTCCCTACATTTAATCTGCTGGCAAATGATCCGGAGAGGTGCATATCGTGCCAAACCCCAGTTATCTGGCAGAGGATCACACAGATGGGCCAGACTGAGCCAGCTGAACCTTCAGGCAGCTGGTAGTGATGATGCACAGGATGCCTTCTATCAACAGGAAGCATCGCACAGAAGCTTTACAGGCTGACACAACAGACAGAGGCTCCAAAGGAGACCCTGCCCAGAGACCACTGCAGTCAGGAGATGGAGAACGGACCATGATTAAACGAAGACGGAAACCAAATAGGAGAAATGAATCTGTTTGCTGAGACAACAGCAACTGAACCATCCTCCAATATGAAATTTGAAATTATAGATGGCAAGTCAGGTAACATGAAGCTGAAGACAATATGGATATCGATAGTACAACACAACATGAAAAATGTATTTCGAACAGCAATGGGAGTCCGGGGTAATGGTTTTGTTCGAAAGAACCCATCTTATCTTGGTATAATTACCATTAGCTACGGCTGTCAAGATTAACGACTACTAACATGGGGGGGTGGGGGGGAGGTGGGACACGCACACACACACACACACATACACACACGACACCAGGACAAGGTTGAAGTAAACACTCCAGAATCCCACTGCCTTCATGCAACCTGAACAAATCCTGGCGAAATGAATGAACCAAAACAAATTATGGTGAGGTTATCTGACACACGAATGAATAAAGTGGAGGAAACAATGAATGGACGGGTGAATGCTATGGTGAAGTACAAATTTGGCTGCACTAATCAAATGCCAGTGGCACCAACGACACGTGAGGGATTGGGGGTGACAAACACAACCATACTCATGACCTAGCCAGTCCCAGGTACTGATTCCAAACACAACACAG